>JAOSBK010000008.1:39910645-39945541 GCA_027568895.1 Erythroxylum shatona | reverse complement strand
TGAGGAAAGCATAGATCGGGCTTGGGCCTGACATAGATATTAGGTGTGAGACTGGCCCTTGAAGGATGGACCGATCGACCCACAGGTCGCTTTGACTGGATCCGGGCCCAGCACGGCCAACCCGACCATGCTTCAAAAATGAATTGTGTATACTATGCAGCTCATTTGATCTCAGTGGGACTACCATAATTTTTTGTTATCATATTTATAGGTTTTGATATCATACTTCAACCCAAAATCTTAAAATTTTAAATTTATGATCCATCTCTACTTATATGTCCTTCACTAATTATATCTATTTCACGCTATAATCTAATCAATTTACTTTTGCAGTTTATACTCATGTTTCTTTTCTTTGTTTTTTTCACTTTTGTCCAAAAAAAATAAAAAATATAGTATATTCATTTTGATAAATATCAGTGGTTTTGTCTTTATTAAATAAAAATTTTATTTTTATTAAAATACTATCTTTTACAATCTATACTTCTTTTTGCTGTCACCCAATTTTGTTGGATGGCCACTAACAATCCTTCAGGAGAGGTTGTAAAATTCAGATAACCTAATTATTATTTTTATCATTGTTTAATATTATTTACATTTCTTCTCCGTTCCACCGAAAAAAGTCTCGTTTCCTTTTGATTTTGAATAGAAAGATATATAATTGAAGAGCAATTAAAAAAAAAACACTTTCCCACCAAAAAAACACGTCACCCAATTTTTTAATATTTTAGATTGAAAGTTGGTGGCATTAAGAGTGAGTCCTGACTTAGAGCAATCAATGCCGGTGACTTCTATTAAAAACTTTCAAATCAAAAAATTAATAATTAACCCTTTAAGGGTGAAATCAATAAAATGCTTGAACCAACGTTAAGGAATTCACCTCCTAAAAGTAATTATTTTCATTATTTTAAAAATTAGATTAAAAATTAAACTGATAAAATAAAAGATTTAAAATTTAAAATATTGTAAAACTGGTATACAGTACAAATTTATTTTAGTTTTCCTAGTTAATTCTCTTTTGAGAACAGGGAAACACTCATGAAATCTTTTTACTATCTCAACAATTATTTCATTCTCTGATTGTGCCATCAACAGGTTCTATGTTGAGTCATTTTTCACTGGAACAGGTTCATCTTCTCCGTTTTTTAGCATCCTCCACTCCACTGTCAGATCCCTTTAACAACCTTATTTTGGGAATTCACCACTTACTCCAACGTCAATGGATAGTAAAGGCTAGGCATATTTACCGTGAAGCTAATCGAGCTGCGGATTGGCTAGCCAACCAGGCCAAGTCTCTAGAACTAGGCGTCTATTGATATCAAAACCTGCCTGTGGGTTGTGCTACTATCCTTCTCGAGGATATATCTGGGGTTTCCTTTCCCCACTTAGTAACTTAGTATAATTGTAACTCTCCTATTATTCAAAAAAAAAAAAGAACAAATGTTATGCAATGAAGATGCAAGCAATTTCCAAAATGGGATAGCTAGGCATTTATGTAGGTCTCACATAAATATGTGGATATAATTAACTGAAATATGGCTGAAACTGGTTAACATAAATAGAAGATCTGTTAGTGTTGTGTTGTTTTGGGCTACGAATAGTTGATGTATTTTTTCTTTTAATATAATTCATTTAACTTTTATAAAAATGCTATGTTTTAAGTGATTGATAAGAAAATTGAAAATGTAATTAAGTGTGCAAATCATGATTTACAAATTGTATGGTGAAAGACATATTACAAATTTTCTTAAGAGTATTCAACACGAAAGTTAACCATACGATTGGATCAATTATGCATGCGTAAGACTTGATTTATGAATTTTCTGATGGGGATATTACAGAAATCTAATTGTTTTTTTGAGTGAAATATACTAATATGGGATCATAATAAAATAAATTTTATACTTTAAAAATTATTTTCAAATGAAAATTATTTTAAGTTAGAAAATTTTAAAATAGAAAATAATAAAGCAATTTATATATTTAAAATCTTAGGTTATTTTTATAATTAATAGTGTACATCACTATATATTTCTAGCACTAGTGATTTTAAAATTTAAAAATTTCTTAAAATAGTGATTTTAAATATCTAAAAAATTTAAGCAGTATTTAGTTTTAATAAAAATTATTATTATAGAATAAAAATATAAAATTCGAAGTATATTTTCAAAATGTATGTTGATTTAGAAAGTAATTCAAGAATACAATTTTAACTTATTTATAAATAATATAGACATTTTAAAATGTAAAGTAAAATAAAATAAAAATATTTTTATATATTAAAATATAGTAAATGATATTTAAGTAATATTTAGATATTATATAACTAAAATTGATTGAATAAATTGTATAACACTCATAGTTAATACGAATCTTGTACAAATAAACAAGTTGTTTTTTGTATTTTTGACCAAGTTACAGATACTTTTTTTCTTTTTTTCTTTTGGTAAAGTGGGGTTTAGGCTGTTATGGGCTCAATGAGTTTCCTAATTAGGGATGACAAAATCGACCCAACTCCCTCAACTCAATTTTGGCCTAGTTTGAATAGATTACAGGTGGGTTATGAGTTGACCATGATCGACCCAATCGGATCACGAGGATTATGATAGGACCAATCGGCTCGACGTCTGATCCGACTATTTCTTAAAACAGGATGTTTTTTATTTTTTCCTTAAAAAATTATATATGACAAGTTCTTTTTTACTTTTTCTTAAAAAAATATACATGACAAGGCGGGTTTGATTTGGCTCGCCCATAGACTGTCAGGTCATAGACGAGCCACGGGCCAGCCAACCTGTGATCAGGCCAGGTCACAGGCCATCCCTTTCCGGCCAGCCAGGCCGTGGGCCACACAGATTGAAAGTCGGGCCGGGTCATGAGCAGCCCATTTACATCCCTACAGTCGTATTTACTTTACTTGCCTACCAGTCTTCTCTTCTCGGTTTCAACAGTCCAGCAACTTACGCTGCGTTTTCCCCGTCAACGAAAAGACAAAACATCAATGCTTATGTATCGTGATTTTCTTTACATAGAAAAAGATGTTGCGCGATTCCGAGATACGTTGATTTCTCCCTTTGCCCAACTTGGCTGAATGGTTTCATCGACCTTCAAGCTTCGCCGATTAAGATGAAAGTGAAACTGATCCAATTGCGTGGAATTGTTGCAACTTTTAAGCTTAACAGGTGAACTTACTTTGGGTATGCGATTGCTTCTTTTCTTTTTGTTTGTTTTCTGATAGTTTCGTGTCCAAGGATCATGAGTTCTGGTCCGTGTAGCTTCCTTGTGACATGATGATTACGTTCTGTGTGTGTTGTATTTGTGTTATTTCACGTTGTTCTTTATTATGTTGGATGTATCAACTGATCCTTGATTTATTGTAATAGCCAATTGTGATTTATGCTTTCTTTCTTCTTTTCTGTTTTGCCTTTACTTTTTGGTCACTCATTGGGTCCGCCCAAAACAAAAAAAAAAACGAGTAATGTTCCTAAAGATATTTTTAAAATTGTGGCATGTCAGGAGCTGATCCTGCTCATTGAATCATAGATGTGAGGTGTTATAGTTTCCGTTGTTTACAGCACAGTGATGGTATCCAAAGTTGAGTTTCGAGATAGTGATAATGTTGGAAATTCCAATAATGGTCGGTTGTTGCATGAAATTGAGGCTATAAGCAAAGCCCTTTACGTGGATCAAACACCACGAAAGGCCTTGTTTCCGTCGTCTTCTGGTGTTCGGTCTAAATCAGTTGAGAGGCCCAGGCTGCTAGAATCAAAATCAAATGTTGACCTATTAGTTCGTAATGGAACTTTCTTGTCAAAGGACAAGAAAACTTCATCCATGTGGAATTGGAAGAAACCATTTAAAGCGCTATCACATATTGGCCGTCAGAAGTTGAATATCTGCTTCATTCTTCATGTGCATTCCATTGAAGGGCTGCCCCCAAGTTTCAATGATTTAACTATGTCTGTGAATTTTAAGAGAAAGGGTGAGGTCATGAGAACAAGCCCATCAAGGGTTGTCAATGGGAATGTTGAGTTTGATGAGACTCTAATGCACACATGTTGCGTATATGGCAGCAGAAATGGTCAGAATTTAGCAAACTACGAAGTTAAGCTTTCACTGATTTATGCTTCCATAGTTGGGGCTTCAGGCATTGATTTAGGGAAACATTTGGTGGATCTCACAAGGATGTTACCATTGACATTGGAAGAATTGGCTGGGGAGAAGAGTACTGGCAAGTGGACTACAAGCTTCAAGCTTGCAGGCAAGGCGAAGACTGCTAATCTTAATGTTAGTTTTGGTTTCTCACTGATAAAGCGCAATTTAGTTGGGCCAACATATGATCCAAGTGTGTCTGATATTGTAGAGTTACCTCATAATAGATCAGGTGCAGTAACCCTTGGAGAAGGTTTTGGAAAGAATAATGACATCGGAAGAATTGGAAGTGTCCCTAACAATTTGGATCATGGTTTACCCCAGTCCTCTCACACTGTTGATGAAGTGTCACAGCATTTAGGCTTCGAATTGTCTAAGTCAATAAACTTTCTATACCAGAAATTTGATGAAATGAATTTGTGCAACTCAGAAGTACTTGAAATTCTATCTGAACATGAGGAGTCAGTGAAACCAAAATCTATTAAGGGGTTCGAGGTCTATGAAAACCCAGATGAAGATTATGACAATTTGGATTTTACTGTCATTGAACAGGGAATAGAAATAACAGAGCAACAGTTAGAGTCAGAAGGTTTTCTTAATGGTGCCGAAGATACTACAATTGACACTATGAATCTGAATGAGAGTATTATGGATAGTAACACGTCTTTTGATTTGGGGATAACATCTGGCTCAGTGGAGAACACTTTTCCAAAGTATAAGGTTATAGTAAATAATTGTGAGCAGGAACAGATCCTTGTTTATAAGGAGCAGGTAAATGGTGAAGATGTGAAGTTGAGTGAGAACTTGTTCATCAGAGAAATTGCCGAGTTGGAATCCCAGCAAGCTATTAGTGAGTTTCTACAGCAAGAGAATCGAATGGAAGCTAAATCAGATCACAAGGATAAATTGGTGAAGAGGTCCTTGAGCTTGGATCGAATTACTGAAACTGTGGCAATTGAATTTCTTAATATGCTGGGAATTGAACATACTCCATTTGGTCATGGTTCACAGATTTATCCTGAGTCTCCTAGAGAATGCTTGTTGAGAGAATTTGAAAAGGAAGCTCTAGCTTCTGGGAACTTTGTCTTAGACTATAACGGAAGTGCAGAGAGTGAAGTTGATCAAGCTGGACCTAGTTGTGGAGATCCTGCTGATATATTTGATTTCCCTTCAGTTATTCATACTGCTAGGGAGGATCACCATGGGTTAAGCCAATTACACGGTAGAAGAAAAATGGCCAAATTGCTTGAGGACTTGGAGGCTGAAGCATTAATGAGAAAATGGGGTTTAGACGAGAAGGCCTTCCAGAGTTCTCCGCGTTGCTCTGATGGATTTGGAAGTCCAATTGAGCTCCCCCATGATGGGCAGTCTGAATTACCCCAGCTTGGAGATGGCTTTGGATATTTAGTTAAGACAAAGGATGGAGGCTACCTACGATCCATGAAACCTTTTCTTTTTAAGAATTTAAAAAATAGTGGGAACTTAGTAATGCAAGCTTCTCGTCCTGTTGTGGTACCTGCAGAAATGGGTTCAGAAATAATGAGTATATTACAGCATTTATCATCAATTGGAGTTGAAAGTCTATGCTTACAAGCAAATAAATTAATGCCTTTGGAGGATGTTACTGGGAAGACCTTACAAGAAATAGCACGGGATGCATCACTTGGAGCTGAAGACCCTGGTAGGTCAGTAATCACAGTACTTCCACTTAATGTTTTAATTTCGTTTAGAAATCAGTTTGTCAAAAGCATATGTAGCTAACTTAACATGTTTCTCTCTCTCTCCACACACAACAGATGCGTGCGCACAAAGATGCATGCATATTTATATATTGTTTTCCTGTCCAACATAGCTTATTTTCTTGGTTATTAACAGATCATTTCAAATTGCTGTTGCAGGCAGACCCTTGAATCATTGCTGAAGCGAAATACATCAAGTGGAAGAAAAGAAAGACTTCCTACTAACAATAAGTTCTTTAACAACTCCAGCCTGAGTGGTATTGGCCTTGGGTCGGAGTATGCAACTCTGAAAGAACTTTCTCCTTTAGCAATGGATAAAATTGAAGCAATGTTAATTGAAGGGCTGAAAATCCAATATGGCACATCTGCGGAGGCCCAATCAAGCATCAGTGCTCTTGGAAAAAACAGTGCCAATCTTGGTTGGTCCCTCAATTCTGAAGGAGGGGTTAAACGGCAAGACAATGACTTTGATGAGTTGCTAAATCTTTCTATATCCCTAGATGAGTGGTTAAGGCTTGATGCTGGAGTCATCAGTGATGAAGACTACATGAATGAGTACATATTAAAGATCCTCGCAGTGCACCATGCGAAATCCATGGATCCTGTTTCTGGGATGTTTAGAAAAGATAAACACAAGGACAAAGCATATGTTTTGGAGAATGGCTTATTGGGGGACCACATAACAATAGCTCTTAGGATTCTGCTTAGAGATCCTCTTCGAAATTATGAGCCCGTTGGTGCCTCGATGCTTGCTTTAATCCAAGTGGAGAGGATTCTCCATTCTGCCATGAGATTACATAACACAATGCCCTTAAGTGGCAACAACGAAAATGAGGATTGTGATTGGATGGGACTTAAAACATTAAGTAACTACGCAGAGGAGAATGAAGTCGTTCATTTGTTTGAAATTACAGGAGTTCATCTTTCAGGTTTGAATACTGAAGATAGCAAGAATCATCTTTGGGGTGGCAAATTGCAGCAACAGTCTGGGATCCGCTGGCTTGTTACTAATGGCATGTCCAAGTCCTACAAGCATCCCATTTCAAAATCAAAGGCAATTGTGGTGTCTAATTCACAGCTGATGTCAAAGGGTAAGACTTGTGATACCTTATGGAGCATAAGCTCCCATACTAATGGCAGAGGAACTAACATGAAACATTTGGCCGGATTTTCTCCTTATATACGAAACCCAGATATTGTATTTACCAAATGAAAGCACGTAAGTTTTTATCTTTGTTGGGAGTATTGAGTAAATTGAGTGCCTCTAATTTCTTTCTTCCTTGGTTATTATGTTTCTTCATAAAAGAAATTTAAAAAATAAAAGAGAAAGCAAAGCCTTAATGAGATAAATGAGTAAATTGAGCTTCTCTAGCTTCTTTTTTCCTTGGTCATTATGTTCTTTATCTTTTTTTAATTATTTTCATTCTTAATAACTAATTTGGACTAAACTTTTTTCGTTTTACTCTTTCTATTTTTTCCCTAATTGCTTCACTTTTTTTTAATTGTTTTTTCCTTTGGAGAATGGAACTAACTTATGTTCTGAGTCATGTTGGCTTAATAGGAAACTTTCTCACTTAAAGTTGTTTCTTTTGGTATATTATTAATTGCCAACTTACTCTCCTATAGGTCTTCCACAACTTTCCTCTACCTCTCCTTCTTTCGATTCTTGATCACTTGACAAAATCTTTTACTATTGTCTCTTTTGTTGTCTCTACCTTATTTCCTATTCTTATTTCTTCTTTTCCTCCAAAATTTGCCTTGCTATTACAATAACGGTTGCAACTCCCTCACCAATAATATTAGTGAGGTAATATCAATATGATGGGACCAAAGACTATTCTATCAAAATTAGGTTTAATCCAAAAAATTGAACATAAAAACGTAAACAAAGGATATGAATTGCTAGATTTTCAAAAGAAAAGGAATGTGAGTGATAGGATTCTAGAGTTGATTGTCACTAGTAAGATAGATAAGTACACTAGTTATTAAAGAAGCTAAAACAAGAGTTTGTCAGAAAACAAGGATTAAAAACCCTTACATCCATAATATAACATTATCTACTTTAGGAATATAAAAACCTTAAGAACTAAAGTCCTAAAATAGAGTAATAACCTTAACAAAATATAATTAGGAAATAGATAACTTTCAAAGATAATCAATCCCTATCTAACTCAACAGCTTCATTTATAAAAACAAAAAGTATTTGGCGCTTAACTAAGAATGCGTCTCTTCCATCCCCCACTCTCTCTTCTAAGCTCGCTCCTTTCTCCTCATCTTTATCTCTCATTTTAACTTTGTTTAAAAGGTATGAATTACATAAAAGCATTTGCTCTCATTTCTTCCCCCTTAAACTCTCTTGCTCACTCTTATAAATCTGTAGTTGATCTTCATAAACTTGTTTTGGTGGCAATGAAGCAATATTAATCAATTTCATTCATGGAAAGGAATATTTGTTCTTATATTCGTTATATATGCCTCTCCTATCAAATGTACAAAGACGCCTTAAAAGAATATGCCCACTTGTATGGAAACCACAAAACACAAACTTCATCCTTATATCGCTTAATGAAGAAACAAATCAACACCTGTTTTTTAACATTATCCTTCCCACTCTTATTCAACCATTATAAGTTGTATGGCTTAGGGTTTTCTGTGGTTGGTAATCCTAACTTCTCAACCAATTCCACATTAGCTACAATTTCTTCTATTTATTATCATACTAGAAACTCAATCCTTGGTGGCAAATTTAATATGAAATAGATTGTCCCACTATTCATTCACATCATCCTCTCTCATAAACATACTCAACGCTCTCCTGATGCCCAACAACCTTCCCTATTTGAGCCTCACAAGACACTTACTATCACTAACATTTTCCAAACTAGGCATATCATCATCCACCTCCTCTTCACTTATAGATGCATACTCTTCTCCTTCCCTTATCATTATCACTTTTTTATATAGACATTGTGAAGCTATATGCCCTCTCCCCAATCACCTGAAGCACTAAATAACTTAATTCCTAGTTGTGAAAATAAATTTATTTTATTTTTCTCTTCACTTAATAATGAGAATCAAGCATTTGTTACTCAAATTTTAAATGTCGTTAGAGGTCCTTTAAAGGATATTGGGGAATCATTGACATGAATAAAGGTAAGGGAGGGTAAAAAAGCCCTCGACATCTTAATAGTGGATCTCTACATAGAGATTGAAACTTTTCTACTTCTATATATTGAAGTTAGACTTATCATGATAGTCTAAGTAAAAGATCAAGCTAAAGAATTACACTTACATAATGCAACTGAAGATAGACAATCATCACCAGTCTTGACTGAATGTTGCAATGTTAAGAAATAAAGTGTAACTGCAATCAAAATCATATTTATAATTGACGTCGATCCTTTGAAAGTTTTTTTCAAATTGGAGCCCAAAATAAATTTACACCAAACTCACCTTTATTTTAAGTAGATATTGTCTAGAATGAAATCCACATTGGTTATTATCCATGACAGGCGTCAAACTCGTGTTATCATTAGATATTATTTTTATTATTTTGAGTGTTTATTTCCTTTTAAAGCTTTAGTTCTAAGAGTTTATACCTGTAAGAGATTTGTTGACGCTTGTTATTAAGGAATTATTTTACTTTATTATTAATAAAGGGTTCTTTCGATGTTGGTTGTTATCCAAGATAAGTGTCAAACACATGTTGTCATCATATAAGGTTTTGTTATTTTAAGTGTTTATCTTCTTTTGAAGCTCTAGTTTTAGGGGTTTTATGCCTATAAGAGTTTTATTAATCTATGTAATTAAGGGATATTTTCATGTTATTATGAATTAAGAGATTTTTTTTTACATTCGTTACATTTTGTAATCCCCTTTTGTATCCTCGCTCCTTCTCTTAAATCCACCACATAGACTTGACTTTAGTCCTTCGCAAAGCTTCACTCCTTATGTAAAGTTCCAGTACTAAACCATCAAGAGCTTCTTTAGCTTCCTTTGCTCTACTCCTTATCAATAGCCATCCAATGTCCTTCAATGGATATCCCCAGAATCTTTCAGCACTTGACTTGAACCTTATCAAGCCATCCAATCTCCTCTTAATGCTTCCTCTATGTAGCTCAAGTCAATGTTTGGTTCTTATTAGCTTTTATTGCTCATCCTTGTCAAGATTCTTCCTCTCCCTCTACTCTTTCTCTAGTTTTTTCTCTTAAGACTACATTTTCTTTGGCTTCAATTATAGCTCATGTCCATCTTTTTCTCCTTAAGAAATAGCCTTCTTAACCTTAAATATTTGTAAGAAGACTTGGTGCCAAGTTATTGAACATGCCTCTCCACTAAAGAAGCTGAAGTTCATCCCTTCAGTAGGGATGTCAATTTTGACCCGGCTCGGGTTGGCTGGGCCACAGGCTAAAATGGTTTAGTCCTACTAGGCTATGGGAAGAGATCGACCCAGCTTGTGGCCCAATCGAAACAACAAAAACAATGTTGTTTTGTATTTTTTTTTAAAAATAAGGATAGGGTCCAACCACAAGCCATATAACTAAGGGCCAAGCCAAGTCAGGCTAAGAGCAGCCCGACCCATTGACATACATACCTTGCAGCCTTTAAATATGGTCCTAACATGGTTTCCACCTCAATAGAGATCTTTAAAGTTGGTGATCTTGATGGTCAACCACTCTTATTAGCTATATTATATATCAAAGATAATTTCTTCTACAAATACAAGCTTGGGCAAACAACACTCATATCAATGAAGAAGATGTCTTTCTATTTAACTTTAATTGTGAAGTAAACATGATGATTTTGGAGTCAAGACCCTAACATATCAATGGAAAACCTATCTTTCTACAAAGTTGGGGACAATAAAGCATATTCCCATTTGGGTTAATATTCATAATATATCTTTGAAATATTGATTCAACTATTGGCTTGAGCTACTTAACTAGCTCCCTAAGACGACCTATTTTCGTTGATGAAAACACTACTACATTTAGAAGAGATGGTCATGCCAAGATAAACCTAGAAGTGGGTATGGATAAAGACTTAGCAAAGAACATAAAGCGTAAGAGGTTGGATAAATATGATGGTTTCATTTATAACAGATCTCTAATATGGAATAATTTATTCTCTTTAGAGGGAGGGGGTCTTTTTCAGTTTTTACTTTTGATACATTTGTTAGTGTTGTTCCAACCATATTTTGCCCAACTTTTGGAAATAAACATTTGATTTTAATAAAATTATTTAATTGTCCAAAAAAAAAGGGTAAAACACACACATTCTTTTTGGTTTATCCCATTCTAGAATAACCTACATTGTTTCAATGTTCTTGGTTGTCCTATTCCATAGTCACCCTTTATTCTTTGATATTCTTGACTTGTCCCATTTTAGAATAACCCTACTTTAACATTTTTGTTTGTCTTATTTAGAAATAACCTCTTACGCTTTAATATGGAAAAACTCATAACTTTCATTTATATCACCATAACCCCTCCCACATCAAATTTTATGTCAAAAGGTTAACAAAGGTGAAATTTTAACATTTTAAAATGGACTTAAATTCAACATGGAGTTACAAAATGAAGCTCACCCATACTAATCCACCTAATTTTAATAGAGCATTTTATTTTAACAATCCGCTTGTTGCTAAAAATGCACATATACAAACTAATATAAAATCATAAAATTTTGGACTACCTTTGTTATAAATTTCTCATCTTATGGGGATGATTTCTAGAGTTAATAAAAGATGTTTGGGATTAAGTAAATGGTAGACTCACTCTATGGCTTCTTATGAAGTACATTATCTATATACATACATATGAATTTTGTATGTCTAATTTGTGAAGGTTTTTGTTGTATATACAAATTTGAAATGACAAAAGGGTTTTTCTATATATACCTCTACTTTATGGAGCTTTTATATGTTAAGGTGTGGGTCTTTTAATTCTGATTTTTTTATCTTTTATTTTAGTTTCATGTCATACTTGAGTTTGAATGAATTCTTGATGGGTTTTAAGGTTTTGAACAAAGTAAAACATACAAATTAAACGTAGGGGGTGATTTCCTTAAGCCTTAATTTATTTATGGATGAGTTAATTGCATTAGGTTAATAGATATGATAAATGATAAGTAGTTTAATTGAGACTTTATTGAATAATCTTGCGAAGGATGCTTAGATTAAATGATGAGTTAAATGTATGATTCTGACATATTTTGAGTTTTGTGTTTGAGTTTTTAAGTGAATGGTTAGCTTATATTGATTTTGAATTATGTGAAAAAAATTGAATAAATCTGAGCACTAGTAAATTCTACTTTATGGATATCAATATTAATCCAAGTAATAGGTCAAAGCTATAAGAAGTGGTACTAGCTAATTAAAATTTTAAACAGACCAAGTAACTAGATAAATTTATAACAAGGTGTTTACCCTCACGTAAAATGGTTCAGATGATGTTTCATCTAAGCCCATCATACTCATTGCAATATATAAAAAACAAAGATATAAAATTAAAATAAATTTGCTTTAAATGGTTTTGATTATGATTGTTAAATACTTATCAACTTATACTTTTTACTCTTTTGGAGTCCACTTTATATTTGAAGTGACATTGTTTAAACTGAGTTGAATTTGAAAGGTTGTTTAATTAGGTTAAGATTGAATTACAAGTTGGTGTGAATATAATTAGTTGGTGCAATGATCTAGGTGATTGATGAAAAAAATTGTTGACCTGATAATGGTGATACTTAGCTACTACAATTGAATTGTTAAGCTTTCCAGAAATAGAATTTACCTAGAATGATGTCTTTTGAGATTGATTGAGGACAAACAAAAACGTAAGTGTGAAGGTATTTAATATGCACAAAAATAAACATAATTTCCTTAGTTTTTTAATATTTTTGTGCAAAATTATCTTAGTTCGATTGATTTTTATTATTTTCAAGTAATTATTAAATATTTTGCCTTAGGATGATCTTTATCAAGAATTGGAAAATATTTAATGACAAAAAATAAATAAAACACAATTCCTGACTTAATATAACCTGTCACATGATTTTGTACCAACCTATTTCATTTGATACTTAAAGATGAAGACACGACTTAGAAGGAGACAATGCAAAGGAGAGAATTTTTAAAGAACAATATAACCCAATGCACATATATGTCTCAGTGTGTCCATATCTAGAATGTTATGGAAAGATATATGGCCTAAGATATATGTATGTCATGTGCCTCTCTAGAAAGTTCAAAACATAATTGTGATATTGTTTTATAATTTGGTAATAACTTTCTCCTTTGAGCTCTGATTAAGATGATTCAAGTGGTGACTGAAAATTAGGAAAGATACCTACAACTTTTGTATTTTTGAGAAAGAAAAACATAAAGGTTTAGTGTTACCACCGAGGAAGAGAGGAACACCTTATAAGAGCATGAAGCAATTATTTTTAAAGGAAAGGAAGATCATAATCATCCGAACAACTTAAAGCTTGCATTAGAATATTAACATAAACTCCAGAACTCTTCTACTTTTTATTTTATTTGTTTCTTTGTCATTTTTGTTTCTTTAAACATGACAAGTGGCTGATTATTTCATATTTTCAAATATGAGGGAACCTTAGTATTTGTCTTTGACAAATTAATTCAATTTTGTTGATAAAGTAAGACTTATTTTAGGAAATGTCTTTAGATGTGCTTAATGTAGATTTAATTATACTAATGATTAAATATGATATTAGTTCACTTATAGGCAATTCAAGAAAACAAGTGAACCATAAGTTAGATATTAGGAGTTAAATGAGATGTTAGAGATAGACATACTTCTCTCTTGTATCAAGGTTAAATCTTTCATAGAAATTTATAGAAAATTATACTTTTCAGGTTTTTTTTTATTTTATTTGACCAGGTGATCAGTAAGAGAGTTTACTAAATTTTTACTACTTCCTTGTGAGTTAAATACTCTATTTACTTATGTAGTAATAACAAATGCTAGGTGCACTTGCATTAGGTTGTAAGTAATATATTGTGAGAAAGAAAACTTGAGTAGTAAAAATCACACAATAGTGATGATCTTTTATGTGGATGTATCTCTAGAACATGATTTGAATTATTTCAAGATTAATTTAATATATGCATGTATGAAAATCATAAAGGACATATTTAATTTAACTCATCAACCCAAATTGCTAACCCAATTTAATATCTTCGTTTCTTTCATTATAACCCATCATGTGACCCTAAGCCTAAAATTGAGTATCTTATCTAACTTAAAGGGTTAGTAGTGCATTTAAATCAATTAGTTAAATGGTTTTATGAGAAGAGAAATATGATGAGTGTACAGTGTACCTAGTGGACAAAATGGTACTTTTGATGAATGTAAAGTAGAGGTTGTGTTTGAACATTAGACATGTATATTAACATTTAAATCTATCACATTTACTAAAAGAATATTTTTTAGACATTATAATAATTATTATCTATGTTTTTTACTGAATAAAGAGATTGTTGAGTATTTAAATGATTAATGTAGGTTATAGAAGTCCAATTACTTGGTTACATGATACATATTTCAAGTGATCTACTAATTTCTTTAGTTTTAGCCTTCTTTGTTAGAAAACGTTCTTATCTTTAACCTTACCACGCTAGTTTATTATTTGTTATAATATATTACTGGATTAGATATTAAATCTGTAACTCTTAATATTTGAAGCGAATGGAATCTAATGGATTTCAAAATTAGTAATTATTAGATCCTAAAAAAGATAGTTGACTAAATTAAATATGGCTTCTTATTCTTATGTTATTTAGTTTAATAAACATCTTTAATTCGTAAATTTATTCCTAAACTAAACCTTTAGTGCTTAACTTAGGTTGTCAAGTAATTAGGATTAACTAGTTCACTTGTTTTCTAATTCACCATGACTAAAAAGAGATGGAAATAATTCCAATGGTGAATATTTCAAGTATAAGTTGATATATAATTATATTAATGATCGTTATAAAATTTTAATGGTAGATGTGGACTTAGATTAATTTTTATTATTTATATATACATTATAATTTAAATGGTTTTTAGTTATATTTTAACAATTATTTTTATTATCATTAAATCCCCTCAACTCTTGTTTATAAAGTATAAAACTAGGCTAGGTAATCTCTATAGGACAATCCTTACTTTTACTACTAAATATATTTTTTTGGAGTATAGGTTAGACTTTTGGGTGTCAATGATAACACACCAACATTAAACTATGAAATCCACTAGTAATGGAGATTTTAAAATTTTTATGGCATATATCTGACGTTAAACTTAATTAGTTTTGTCAACCATTTTAGTGTTTGGCCTAACATTTTAGGTTTATACAAAACATAATGATAGGTTTGTTACTACTTCAATGACTTATAATTGGAAAGATGGGCTCAATTTTCTAGCACCTATGACACCATCCAAAATATATTTCTAAATCTACAATATCTCTTATTTGAACTGTAATGTCACCTTTGATAGTATATAATAAAATTATGTTAACTATGACATTATGTGTAGGAGGTATACATATGATATAAATCACATTAACTTTGTTATTTGCATGAGATATGTCTCCATCATTACAGGAAGTTCCATTTTTCCTTAGTAAGAACTTGGTCTCCATAAGATCCAACCAATGGAAGCAATGCAAGCTTAAGTTGTTATGGGTCAACGCCGACAACTTCATATGCTACAATAAGATATTAGTAGAGCTATCATTATATACAAAAAAAAAAGTCCTTTTTGAAAATTTGTAATGTTCACTTTGATCATCGTCAAACCTTTGTGTAGGTTTGAATCCTCC
Source organism: Erythroxylum shatona (assembly GCA_027568895.1). NCBI lineage: Eukaryota > Viridiplantae > Streptophyta > Magnoliopsida > Malpighiales > Erythroxylaceae > Erythroxylum > Erythroxylum shatona. The sequence goes on along the minus strand of JAOSBK010000008.1, from coordinate 39,929,822 downwards.
TTTTTGAATATATTCTACTTCACTATGTGCATCTTCTTACTATTAGGATTCACAATTGCTATAATTTGTGAACTGTTTTAACTAAGATCTGCTCCATTTACTATTACAATTGACAATCATATTAGTCACTCTTATTTAAAAATTTCAACAGCTTCTCACTAATGTACTTAATTAACAATATTCAATGTAAATAAGGACGGAAATATTACAACTCAGAGTTCTTTACTTTCTCCCTTGATAACTCCAAAATGGCTTACTTGCACACACACACACACACACACACACACACACACACACACACACACACATATATATTGTTTTAGGATCATTAATAGTTGTTTGAACCAAGAACTATTCATATATACATATATATTGTTTTAGGATCATTAATATTTGTTTGAGCCAAGAACTAGTCATCAAAACGGTTATATATGGAACACTAATTGACTAGTATAGCATAATAGTTGACTAGTAAGCATATTGATTGACCAACATGGCACATTGATCTACCAGTGTAGTAACCAATGTTAGAGCAAACTTATGGTATTATCAAATTAACAACTTTAACAAATATTGGTTGACCATTAACCTATATAAGTCAACCAATTACCTAAAAAACATGATTTTAACACCTTAAAATGCTCAATCTTAATTTTACTAATGCAATTAAAAATTAAACATCCTATAATGTTTGCTAAAACTTTATTTGAAAGAATGAAAGGACTTTATATTAAAAATTCTTTGCTTTTCACATTTGTTAACTTTTTCTTTGGTATCCTTTAAAGAGTTCCTAAAGGAAAATAATGTTGTCCTTAATGTTTCTACCTTTAATGAATGCCCTTTACGATTTACAAATCAGGGAATCAATGACAGCATTGAGCCTTATACCAATGATCTTAAAGTTGGTTTTATAAAGATTGTTACAATATGAAATAGGTCTAAACTCCTTCAGTGAACTTGGATTATGGGACTTAAAGACTAAATAAATTGAGTTTCTTAAAAAGCTTACTTGATTTAATTATTATGTAACTTGATAGAATTGATGTTTAATAAGATGCTAGGACTTCAAAGAAGTAAGAGTTTAATCCCATCAAAACCTAAGGCCTTATTAGGATTAAAACTAAAAATTTTATCCTTAATCTCTTGAATTCAAACTGGAATTGTCTGATTTTCATTTATAAACTGTGAGATAAAAGCTTTAAGAAATGGGATTGTAGTAATATAAGATGAAAAAAAATGAGGACTTTTTGGAAGTAATTATAGGCTATCTCTTTCAATGCCATTTGTCCCTTCACCTTTTTCCCCTCCTTATATAAGCAAAATATTTTATTGGAGTTCCTTCTAATAAAAATAGCTTCTTTTGAAGCAGGGAAAACTTTTGTCACCCTTCTTCGACAATTAAACTCTAGATTCTTGTTTAAAGAGAAAAGTCCTAACATCTTGGGACTTATATAACTGCGTAAAGAAAGTTTCTAATGCTTAATATTAGCTAAATTTTTTAGGTCCATGTAGAGTTTAGATTGAGCTTCAACAAGTTTATTCTTAGTTTCAATGATGTCTAAGTATTTGTTCCTTACAAATTTCAAATGTAATGCTTTTAGTTATGATTTGATAAACTGAAGTTTCCTAAAGCATTTTTATTATTTAAATCCCTTAATCACCTTATCTAGTCCTTCCTTTATCGCTTTATAGAATCCCTCCATATTAACAAGATAGTTTATGAACTTAAAAGGAGCATTAATATTAGCACTATCAATAGGTGTATGACTAGAGCATAAGCAATTGTTAAATTTGGTCAAATTCTTAGGACATTGAAACAACTATTGCTGGTTAATAAGTACCATAAAACATGTTTTGCTCTTAAATTGATTCCCTTGTTATTATTACTCTATGTGAACTATTTCCCTTATAATTTTTATCATTCACTTCTATATTAGCCAATCATGATATGAGGTCATTGTAAGGAATTTTAGAGCAATTTTCACCTTCAGATTCTATAAGAAAAAGACTATATTAAAAGTGTCTAAGAAAATTTCAAAGAATAAACATATTAGCACCTTTGATTACATGATCATTCTAGAGATTAGTTCTCTAGAATCAAAGATTAAAAGTATAAATGAATGATAAGCAGTGAATAGTTATAATAGTGTCAAAAAGTTTTATTGTATTCAGATTATGAAAAATAATGTTTCTTCTTTTATAATGGGCATAATAATTTATAATAACTTATGATCCTTTCTTGATAAAGTAAAGTTCCTTGTATTGAGTATCCTTAATTGGTTTTCAAAAGACCAAAACTCATAGGTTTATTAGAAGAAAGATAGTTAGTTACAACCTATTGCTTATTGGAGTTATTAATCCACTTTAGATTCCAAGTTAAGATTAACATTTAAGAGGGTTAGGGGAGTTAACCTTAAGGTCATCCTTGTTCTTAGCCTTCCTTCCAAATCTTCTTCTAATAAAGGTGTGTAAACATTAAATGTAAAGGTTCTAGCTAAGCCCATCTCCATTTATTGCCTAAAGTAGAATGAGTTTATGTGTTTAGCTTAGGAATTACAGAGTCAGAAACCGTTAGACTTTGATTTAAGGTGAATTCCTTTTCTAATGGAATCAATTTGTAATATCAAAATTAGAAGCATTAGGATGATTAATCACCAGACGTCATTAAATTTTAGATCAAAAGGGATGACAATATCCCCATAAGAACTTAATCACCAATAATGTCAATAACTTAGTCCTTAGAATTATATGAACAGGCTAGCTCTTTCCTAACTGTCCCATGTTTCGAGTTGAAGCTTTTAAGTTCCATTCCCATTAATTCATTATAGTCTCTCTTAAGGAAAATCCTTCCTATCCTCCTCCATTCTTTCCTTTGGTGAGTAGTGGTTGGCTTCCAATGATAAGTAATTTGCACTGTATCCTCCACCAATACTTTATGTTCATTTAAATTCATAATAGGGATTAGATCTGGTAGCTCTTCAGAAATATCAACTTACATACATAGTCTAAAAAAACCTATTCTTTTTATAGAAGTTGTATATTCACCCATACATAATAGATGGCCAATAAACTAGTTATGGACCAATATCTATATTATAAATATTGATCTAAAAAAGAACATGATTAGGCTTCACTTAATTTGGCTTAACACTAGGGGATCATCTTTCCAAAAATATTGTCTTATCATTTATATGTCAAGGGCTAGCCTCTAGTACCTTATATGCCTCTTCCAATGAACTAAATTTAAAGTTGAAAAGCCATTATAGATTAATGATATTTTTAACTAAACCCATTTTTGTCCAGTGAAAGTTAGTTTATGCTTTCATTATTGGAAAAGCAAGCCTTCTATCAGAGAAAAAACAATCAAAACAATAATTCCATTTAACATCCCCTTGCATTAAAAATTGGTTAGGAGATTGAACAATGGTTTGGCTTTCCTTACAAAAAGGAGGAAAATAATAGAGATTCAAAATGGGAGATGAGTATCTTACAAGCTAACACCAAATTCTTTTAGTGGGGCCAACAAGAGAATTAAAGAGTAAACGATAACAATAAGCAGTTGCAATAAGATAATCTAAAGTTCCATTGGCTAAATAAGGAGAGTTTAGTTATGAAGTAAAAGGGGAAGCCTTACCTGAAGTGCTAGTAGCAGTAGCAACTTGAGGGAAAGAAGGCAAGGGAGGAAAATGTCCTCTAAGCAAGGTAGACTATCTAAGATTTGGAAGTTCAAAGGTCATATAGCAAGAAAGAAGGAAAATTAAAAAGATCAGGAGAAAAGGTTTCAAATTAGCATTGTAAAATAGTTTTTAAAAACTAAAGGTTGGAGAAGATTAAAAAGAGAAAAGACCAAACTACCTTTAAAATCATCAACTAGATGAAATCAAATAATTTGAGTAAACCTTAACAATAGGAGAGATGGCTTATGAGATCAAACAAAGTAAGCTTGTGAGTGAAGAAGAATAGAACAGAAGTGATTAAAATGTAAAGCAGCCAAAAGAAGGAGAAGAAAGTAGGTTTGGAGTCAAAAATGAAAGCAAGGGAACCAAAGTAAAAGACCAGAATACTAACAAGTTAAACACATAATTCTTCAAAAGATCCATTATATTAGAGGCACTAAAGAAGAGAATACAACTTGAAAGCGTAGAGAGAAGCCATATTATCTCTCACTAGACTCCATTTTGAACAAAAAGTATCCATCTGTGTTCTTACTTGGTTCTCTAAACACCATATTAAAATTTTTACCTACTATTTGCCTTTAAGACACATGTTTTGGAAACATTAGTGAAAAAAATTTAAAACCTTCTTTAATGAAAAAGCATGACTTAACTTTAATTTAGGCATGTGCTTTAAACTTAAAGTTAGGTTGTTTATATCAAAGTCTTCATATACTAAGGTTTTATGCTTTTCAAATTCACAATTGAAAATTTTGGATTCATCAGACTTAGATTAAAGTTTTGTTTGCTTGACTCTTAAACATAGATTTTTTTCCATTATTGCATTTGAATTATTTTTAGAAACTAATGTTTTAATGATACAGAATTGAGAAACTGTCAAAAATGATTTTAAAAATTAAAGAATTAATAAATTACTATTTCATATTCCTAAATTTTTATCTTATTATGTAAATTAATTAAAAAATTTTGAGGCAATTAATAATATTATATAAGGATTTGTTATATTGTTTATTTAATGCCTTATTTCTTATAACAAAATTTGTTTAATTTGCTTCTTTCACAATCATATTTCATTAGTTTCTATAGATGCAATACTTAGAATTTTGTTTTGTTAGAAATTCAGAACTAATATGCTTATTTAGTTCGATTTAACTATCATGTCTAAGGTCTTACAAATCAAAACTAAGATATAGTTTGTTTATTAACTATCTTACAAATCAAAATTGAGATATAATCTGGTTATCAGCTAAGGGGTTGTTTGGTTCCCTTTTTTTAGTTTGTCTTTGTTGTTTTCATAAAAAATAAAACATCTCTAAAAACTTATTTGGTCGAAGTTGTTTTCATTTTTTGTTGTTAAAAATAAAAAAAAAAACGTTAGCAATTTTTTTAAAATGCAAAAAAGACATTTTCATGTATTTTTAAAATAGGTTTTTATATTTCATAAAAACAAGTTTCCCTATGCCGAATGTATTATCTTCTACTTCTTGAGCCTCTTCTTCTATTTCTCCAATTATACCTATTTCCTATTTTTTTCGTTGCTTAAGTTTGCTTTTGAGTTATTTCTATTGCTTGCGTTAAAAGGTCTTTGCACATAGAAATCAACAAAAAATCTATCATGTTCATCGTCTTCTCAGTCTCCGTGTCTTCTGCCATCTTCTGCATTTTTTGCAGTCTACAATTTCCGCCATCTATGATTTCCAGGTTTGTTTTCATATTTGCTTATGTGTGTTTCTAAACCTTTGCTTGACAAATATTATTGTTATTTGCGTTGAAACATAAACACATCCATCACCTTCTCTTCTTCGTACTCACTCAAGAGAACTGAAAGTTATGCTATATGTTACTGTAACATAATTAAAATTAATTCATTAATTCATCAACATTATTTTGTTTAAAGAGAGAGGCCCTTCTTGTGTTTCTCATCAAACAATGCTTAGGGATAGCTTTAGAACTACAAAGGTGTCAGGTTCTTCATTGTTAATCTACCCATACTTAGCCATGAATGGGTTAGGAAAATAATCTGGTAGGTACTCAGAAATACAGTTGTTCCATACATTATTACCCTCGTTTAAGTAGCATTACTTTAAAAGTTGAATATTTTAGGCTCGATATTGATGAAGTTTTATATCAAATAATGATTGTTGCTTATAAAAGGGCAGGCTTGGTTGGTTATGCTAAGCGTTTGCTTCACCAGCTCAAATGTCCAATCAATATTAATAGGGAGACTGCTATTAGAATTCTTTCCAGAGTTGGTTGGATAGAGGAGGCCACTTGGGCTTCTCTTTAGGCTTTTGATATCCGAGAGGATATCTGTCTTAAGATGCATGATTCATCTTTTCTCTAGGAACAAAAAACATGCAAATGCCATTGAGGTTTTTGAGAAGATGAGAGGAGCTAGATATTTTGCTAACTTTGATTTGATTGTGTTTGGCCTTAAATGCTTATGGGAAAATATGGGAATTTAAGAAGACAGATGCTTTGTATTAGGAAATGCAAGGAGGGTGTGTTTTCCTAGATGAAGTTCACTTCCAAATATTGAGTCTTTATGGAGCTAAGACTAGATTTTTCAATGATAGAGTCCCTTTTTGAGAGGTTGGTTTCTGATCTGAACATATGCAAAAAGGAGTTACATCTTGTTGTTGCAGATTAAACAAGGCATGACTAATAATGAATAGAATGAGTAAACAAGGGATGCAAAGATCATGACCATCTTAAACTTACAATATATGCTTCTCTTGTAGATTATGTCGACTATTCTATATTGCAATTTTTCTTTGCTATTTAATTTGTAAATGCTTTAGTTGTGGCATTTAGCATTTCAAAATGTCATATTGTTAATTTCAAAATGCTTTACTTTTGTCTGCCTAACCTGTAAGTACATTGACACTTATGAACAAAAGCAAGAAGTTTAGGTGTTAGCTGGGAGTAGAGATTTTGAAGCTTGCCCCAATCTGTGCATTTGTATGTAATTATAGCGATGCATTCTTCTGACAAAAATTAACTGCCTTCCATGTTTGTTTTTACTTCTTTATTTAGTTTAGCGTGTATCTATTTTATGCGTAGAAAGACAATCGTTCCATGCATAATTTACACCTTTATTTTTATGTTATAGAATCAAATTTACACCATTATTTTTATTATATCATTTCCATGCACTTGTATGTAGTTTAGCATTTAATATAGTTATCTCATGTTTATTTTGAACTATATTTAATATTTAATATTTTCCATAAATTGTTGTATTTGTCCCATATTTTTTTTGAACCATGTTTAGCATTTAATACTCTGTAGAAATTTTTGTGATTGATATCACTTATGTGCGATTATATTTAATGATGAAAGGTTTGAACAATATGAATGATTCCAATGATTGTGTGGAAATAATGATTCCAATGATTGTGTGGAAATAAATGAAAAAGATGGAGTATAGAATGATACCATAGAGATGTATTTAATCTCCTTGATGGTTGAAGAAGTGAAGAAGGGAAATCAAACAACTACTACCTTTTCTAAATCTAATTGGAAGAATATTAAGGTAGGGCTTCAAAAAAAATTCAATAAGGAGTATACTGATATTCAATTGAAAAATAAGTATAATGGATTAAGGGCCAGATTGAAGAATTTCAAGAACTTACTCAAAAAAATATGAATTGGTTACAAATCCTTTATTGGTGAAGTTAATACTACAAATGAATGTTAGGAAAATCTATTTAAGGTAAAATTTGTCTTTCTTTTATTAATATATCATATTGTATAATATTTATTCTCATATTCCTTTTCATCATTATAGGTGCATAAAATGGCTCACAGATTCAAGAAAAAGAATGTGAGGAATTTTCAGACTTGTCTCATATTTTTGGAGATACTACTACAATTGATGTGCATGCACATCCATGAACTAAATCTCCATCGAATAGTACAGAAAAGGAATATGGAAATGATATTGATAAAGAATACTAGTATAATGAAAAAGAAGATCAAGATATAAGTCCTCCATCTAAGAGAAAGACATCTCCTACGAATAAGAAGGCAAAGAAGACACATTCTAACATTATAGAAAATGTCTTGCTTATACTTGGTAAACAATTAAAAAGGAAGAATGATTTATTTAAGAAAAAACTGAGTGAAACATCATCCATTGCAGAGAATAGATCTCAAGAGTCTAACATAATGATGGAATATATGAATTCCTTAGATGAATTGGGTGTTAACGGTATGCAATACGGAAAAGTTATAAAGGCTTTACTTGATTCTCCACTTTATAGGATATTTTTATGAAGATGACAGATACAATGAAGCTTAGATTTTGTCGCTTTAGTTATATTTCCATGTTATTGCATATTGAATTTTTATTAATTTGACACTTTTATTTTAAACACTATTCCATAATTTGAACATTTTACGTTTGTGCTTTGTATGAATATTTGACTTAATGTTAAGTTTATATTTTGTACGAATATTTTGTCTACATTTGGTTAAACTTTTTGATTGAATGTTTTATTAATTATTTTAAGTTGTCATTATAGATACATGGGTTTATTATCAGATTATGACGATGAACAGAAGAAGCTAATCATTATTTCTTTAGCTGGGGGAGAGAACAAAATTTTCATTTACAAAAACAACCATATAGAACTTCAATTTTACCAGGTCATGATTAGACATTAGACCTTTTGAATGGGAATCATACAAGAACTTATGATAACTTAAGAATGAGAAAGATAATCGTATTGAGCTTATCTGATAAGTTGAAGAGTTTAGTAGGCTTAAACACAAGTCATGCGACTGTGGAGGAACTAGTAACAATTTTCTTGATGACTATAGGGCATAGTAAGATAACTAGAGTCAATGCAAAATGTTTCCAACATTTGACCTAGACAATTTTGAAATACTTTTGTAAAGTCTTATATGCAGTTAATCATCTTATAAAAAGAGTCATTATTCCACCATCTTTTTCTAATATATCTCTTGAGATTCAACATAATTCAAAATTCTTTCAATATTTTCATGTACCTTTTTATATTTAATTACTATTTTAATTATGTCCTTATGATTAATAATTATTTTAATATATATTTTAATTTTAAAGATTATATTACACATACTGATGCACATATTCTGACTGATGAACAAATATCACACAGGGGCAAAAGAATTAATCCAAACAAAATATTATATGTTGTTGCTCATTTGACATGTGTTTTACATATGTAATGGCTGGATGGGAAGGTACTATAAATGACTCTCAAGTTCTTTTAGAAACATTGACAAATTCAGCGAATCAATTTCCTATACCTCCATAGGGTATTATATTATTTTAAATAAACATATTAATTATGATTCATTTTAATATCTTTTTATTAATATTATATTCTTTATATGTAAGGTAAATACTATTTGGTTGATTCAAGCTATACTAATATGCATGATTTCTTTCACCATACCAAGGTAAAAGATATTCTTTGCGAGATTATAGAGATAGAGAAAGACCTCAAGGTCCACAGAAATTATTTAACTATAAGTATTCTTCATTAAGAAATGTTATTAAAATTTTAAAAGCAAGATTACATATACTTAAAAACATGCAGAGTTATGAAATGAAAAAACAAAAACACATTATTATTGCTTGTTGTGTTATACACAATTATATTAAAATGTATGGACAAAGTGATAAATTATGGGACAGTTGTATTGAAAATGAAGAACAAAATAGGGAAAGTGAAAATAAAGATGCAAGTTCTCAAATGAAGTATAATATCACGCTAGTACAACTTCAAAGTATGTCTTGAAAACGAGACAAAATTACTAGACAAATGTTGAGTGATTATAATATTTCTAATTGATTTATGTTTCTTTTTGTAAATGATAGTACTATTATGTTTTCAAGAATTAAAATATGGACATATTTTTTTATTAGAATGACTACAATTAATGTGTAATTTTTTCATTATGTTTAATTTGCAGATATTTTAATTTTAGCTATAATGACAATTAATTAATTTAAATATATAATGTATTATATTAAAATTATTAACATAAGAGTATAATTACAAAAATAAAAACAAGATGATAAAACCAAGCATATTTTTATTTTTAGTTTTTTACTACAAATTTCAATCAAATAGATTTTTGTTTTCTAAAGAAAAAATAAAAACTAAAATCAAAAATAAAAATAAAAACTAAAAACTAAAAATCAGAAGTAAAACCAAGCGAATCCTAAAAACTTTGGTTGCTATAACTGCAAAAACAAGAACAATAGATAATATTTCAATTAGGAACAACTGAAAGGGATGGACTCCTTGACTTCCATTACACTGATGCTACGCCAAGGATCAAGCTCTCAAGTGGAAGTTCACCGGAGAACATTCTTTCCTGTTGTCGACAATTATTCGGATACAATAATGGGGATGATCTTTATGCTCAAGGATGAAGACAGCCTTGGTTTAATTTCTTATCTAAATTGTTGTCATGGTCTTGATATCTGTTACCAACAGATATATGAAACATTAAGTTTGTTATGCAGTAGTACAGAAAAATGGACTGTTATGCATTTAGATAAAGAACATGGCCATCCAATATTTAGGTGAAAGCTTTCAGTTGGTTTGAAAAGACCAACATTCCATAATACGTGCAGCATCTTGGAATCGTGTAGCAATAAACAAGGAAGCATAATTCTCTAAGCTGCAGATTTTCTACCCTCAGAAGTTCCAGTCATGACACGGATTATACCCTCAGCGAAACTGCAATCATTAATTAGTAATGTTCAATAACCAATTCCAAGCTTAAAAAAGCTTTAATCCATCTCATTACTGTAGCATACGGTCAAGATAGGGGCAAGGGTATAATCCTTTGACTGCCAAGGATTACCTTATTTAATAGAGCAGGCCACGTTTCCAACAGTAAAGAGGCAGAAACGCAAATGATTGTACATTGGTCTCAAGTAAAATAGTGTTTAACGTAGAACATAACCTAATGAAAACATCGAGTTTCAACCATGACAGAAAAATGAGTTTTTTTCATGTTGAGAACAAGTCTCCCACAACTTGGTGAGATTATTAGATAAGAAACAGAAAACCAATTCCATGTACTCAGAAAGAGGTTAAAACTAGAATACAGTTTCGTTGAAGTCTTGAGAAATAAGATTAAGCCCCCAATCACAAGTACAGTCCTAACATGGCTGTGTCACGAAGAAACAATCCTGAAAAGATTACACATAACCAGCCAAAGCATGTAAACATAAGTCACGTTGATTGTGTGCTTGGAATGACCATCACAGATATTCACAAACTTTGTTGTGGTTGCAAGAAGACCAAACCGACAGTGTCATAATATGAGATGGAATTTATAACCTGTCATGTGTTCTTGTCATAAGTCAAGATGGATCCATTAGACAAAGAAAGAAAGATATACGTATTCTAGCTCAACGCAGCTGCCTGTGAAACAAAATATGGGAATTCCCACTACCAACTGTTAACTCAACGGTTGAGGTGAACCTAACTCACCACCAAGTTCAAACCCTGTGGATGTAAGAAATTGAGGGCAATTGGCCCCCCCTTTGGGTCCTACATAATACCCACAAATGAAGATTGGAAAGATTGTTGGGAACAATTGTTGATTAAGTTACAAACTGAGAAATGACAGCTTCTCACTTTGTTACTAACCCATAGACATGTAGCCGCAGAGAAGATTAACTTACACAACTTGACAGATTACTTTGACAACATAAGTTCCCAGTACATATTATGGCTAAGGTCAGCATCGAACTTGTACAAATAAAGTGACAATGGTGTACATTTATCTTCTTGTCCAGGGTGGGAAGGTGGGTGGAGAGCAACTCCCTTCGTTGTTTACTAGTGAACAACCAACAAACAAACGGAGGCTTTGACTTCCTTCTCAGCTTTGAGAGATTTGAGGTACATTTTCTACAAAATACTTCTGGAATAGAAATGAATGGAGACTTCAACTTCCTATCAGCATTCATACACAAATTGTTCAAGGAAAATAGTGATATCTATGTGGAATGTTGGTTTTTTGCATTCTTAGTCCGTGCTGTCACTACTAGACAAAGTTACTTAAAGGCATTCTATTAAATGTTTAGAAAATGCAATAATAAGATCCGTGGGAACAACAGATAAGCAGAAAAAGAAAAATAAAAAAAGCCACCAAATGGTTTCAATAAAGGGGTACCTCTAGTACACAAAATTGTGATCCTCCATGATGCAATAGTAAAGGATCCTATTCAGTAGTAGCATTACATAAAAACTATATGAATAGGAAACAAAGAGATGAGAAAAACAGTAAGAGCTGAAAATTAAACTTGGCGAAATGGTTCCAACTGGCACACAAATGCAGTACAAGTAACAAGAAAGAGAGACGAAAGATCACTAAACACTTCATTTCACTATGTTTCATGGAGTAATCCCTTAAGCTTGAGAAATTATATTTCTGAAAGGTTTTTGCTTTACCTTAATCCATTGAATAATGAGAGTTTCTAACCTTCCCAGAACAAATATTATACTAACGAATCCTAGTTAACCTTTTGTTTTCTTACTCAAATTAGAATTATTAGAATCAATAAGCATTGTCCTTTGTCCTCGCAGTAGGAACTTCCACGATTAGACCCGAATAGGCAAACAATAAAGCCCGAACCAAAATTTGGAGTAAACGAATACATTAAATAAAGCAACAAATCTTCAATGACCAAAAGCAATCACCATACAGTGAACACGTTCTTCAGATAACCACAAAGTTATCGAGAAACACCGTCGATTGAGCCCCCCAAATCAGCTCGAGTGAGCTCAGCGTCCAAGAAGCGGCTCAAGTGTTTATCATCCAAATGTTTCTGTAACAAAACCCTGATATTGATTAAAAACGCCAAAGCATCAGAAACAGTAATTTGTAACAGTTAAGACAACATAGATTCTATCATACGTACAGAGAGGCAAGTTCGGTACTTTTGCCACTCAGAAACGCATTCCTCTTTGTCCCACTGACCCTTCAAGAACTTTTCCGAATACCACCTATAAAAACGTAGAAATTACAAGGTTTAAGGAAGATGGTTCAGAGTTTTGAGATGGGTTTCCAATTGTTAAGGAAGTGGAAACAGATAGACCTGTTAAAACAATTGTGGTATGCGGTTCTGAGATGAGCACAAGGAGATGTCGACGAAGAAGATTTTACCTTGGCAATACCCATGCCGCTTTGGAACGATTTTTGGCTTCTTTTTACCTTATACGACCTGTATAGAGTTTTTAACTTTGGAAAGAAAAAAACAAAGGTTCTTTGGTTTTAAAAATGCTAATTATTTTTATCTTAAATAAATACATTCTCCTCAAAAAGTTACATTAAATTAAAATAAATGTTCGGCATTCTTCTCGTTTTTCAAATGGAACATGACTATTATTACAAAAGTAACCTTGGAACTTAAACTTTCACCCAAAGTTTCTCATTTGCACCCTTTGCACGACAATCTCACTTAGATTTGTTAACGCAATTCTCAGCCTTTCTCAACTCTCAAAGTGTTTACCCCTCACACTCGAATAAACAACGTTACGGAATCAATAAGAAAACAATGACAATCACAAGACACGAGAGATACAATTAACAATCAACCTTTATATTACGTTCCCTCAAAAGAATACAAGAAATGTTCTCTCAACTTCAATGAGGAAAACAAAGCTCGAATGAGTTATATATATGCATCCTAACTTGGAGTCCAAGTTACATTCAGATTCTCACTAAATTCGAACTACTTAAGATCGTGTTAAGAACACGTTTATCCTTAACAGATTACTTCACGTGTACCAATTAGACGACACCTTCATCTAAATAGGACTCTAACTGATAAGATAAGATAACAACAAGAAAAAGTTTATATTTATCTAAAACACTAACATCCTTATTCGCGAAGATCTCCATTATCTTCCGATGTTGAGTTTCACTGCAACTCTAACTTTTAATCATCGCCACATTATTCAAGATCTCTTCGTGATCTCTATCCGCTGATGATGCAATGTGATTTCGCCGAAGTCCACTAGCACACTGGCCTGATCCAATGCTTCCCACAACAAATCCGTTAATCGTGGTCCATCTATCCGAGCATGGGCTAAGTCTTTAGTCCGTCAAGATCTTAGCCTGGGTAGAGTCAATCTCTACAAGGTCCGAGATTCTATTAAAATTTGTACCAAATCAGATCTCACTCGCTCACGTTTGCCTTAGTATTTTCACATGCCTCCCTTATGCGTGAATCCAGCTAGCCTTCCTCCTAAGACTTCCCATGAAGGTCACTGAGAAGTGCTTCAAAACTTAGGGGTCGAACAAACCACCCCTACCAGATCGATTCGATGCCCTCGTAGAATTAGTAAGAAGGTAGGCGTTTACCTGATCATCGAACTACCCTAAGGTTGTACCTTTTTTTCACGTAGCTTTGGCGACATGTTTATTTTTCAACTGTTGACCCATGGTCCTGTGATATAGGATCTTCTCCACTTGATCCTCGAATTGTTTTCTTACAACCGATGGTGCTCGCTTCACCTGACTCCTATTCGGAGTTGATGCATCCTCATAGTAAGGTTTAAGAAAACTAACATGAAAAGTAGGGTATACCTTTAACAGCTCGGGCAACTTTAATCGATATGCCACGTTTACTTTATGCAGCATTTCAAACGGTTCATCGTACTTCGACACCAATCCCTATGAACTTGCTTGCTCGAGATCTTCTTCCAAATCTGTGGGGTCAGTTTCAATAGAACCTTATCTCCCACGTCAAATTCCAACAATCTCCTTCGAAGATCCGCTTGCTTCTTCATCCGTCGAAAAGCTTTACGGAAACTATCCCTCGCCTCATCCAACAACTCTTATTTCTCCATCGCAAACTTATGCGTAGCAAGACATTTGTCACCTGTCCTTGGTTAAGCAATCTCTAGTGGAGTGAGAGGCTATTGTCTCATCATAATCTCAAAGGACTCTTCTTGTTAGCTGAAGATTTGTGCAAGCTATAACAGAATTGTGCAATATAAAGTAAATTCAACCAATTATATTGACTTGGACTTATATAATGTCAAAGATACTCCTCCAACAAACCTTTGACTTGTTCGGTTTGGCCATCCACTTATGGGTGATTTGTCGTTGAAAACTTCAAATCACAACCCATCAAGTTAAAGAGAGAAGTCCAAAATCGGCCCATAAATCTGGCATCTCGGTCACTCACAATATCTGCTGGTACTCCGAAATACTTGACCACATTCTTCTAAAACAACTCGACCGCAACATTCGAGGGACAAGTTACAAGAGTTGGCACGATGACCGCATACTTGGAGAATCTATCAACCACCACCATGATTGACGCCATATTGTCCACCTTTAGAAACCCACTGATGAAATCCATTGAGATTGACATCCAAGGTCTCTCGGGGATGGATAAGGGTTGTAGCAAATTGACTTCCTTCTTCCTCTCTGGTTTATCCAACTGACACACAAGGCATGTCCTGACGTAACATTCCACATTCATCCTCCATCTTCAACCAAAAGTAGGAATGTGATAGGAGCGTTAGCATCCATTGGACTCCTGGGTGACCAGCCCACGGCAAGTCATGCGTCTCCTTCAACAATTGTTTCCGCAATCTACCAAAGCTCGACACATAAACTTGACTACTCTTAGTCACCAATAACCCATCATCGTCGAGCCAAACCTTGCGTACAACACCCTCCTTTACTTGAGTAATTAACTTACAATACACGGTGTCTAGCGGAGCTGCCATTTGATCTGCTCCAACAGGTTGGACTCCACCCTCATGCTCGAACAAAGGGCTGCACATACCTCCTTTCTGCTCAAAGCATCTGCCACGTCATTGTACCTCCCCAATTTATGCTCCCACACGAAGTCATATTCGACCAGGAACTCCTGCCATCGGACTTATTTTGCAGACAACTTCTTCTGGGTCCTAAAAAAGTATTAGCAACATTGTCTGTTCGAACAACAAACCTGGTTCTCAACAAATATGCTTGCCATGTCTCCAGGCAATACACCACTGCAAGCAACTCCTTCTCGTGTGTTAAGTACAGCTGCTCCGCACCATTGAACTTTCGGCTTTCAAATGCAACTGGATGACCATCCTGTATAAGGACTTCACCAATGGCTTTGTCCGAAGCATCAGTATGTACCTTAAATGGAAGATTAAAATCGGGCAGCTTTAACACCGGTTCAGTTGAGATCGTAGCTTTAAGTTTTTCGAATGTCTTCTCACATGCACTCGATCAACACCACTCTTAATTCTTCTTCAGCAAGTCCGTTATGGTGTCACTTTCTTGGAGTATCCTACTATGAACTGCTTATAGTAGTTCGCCAGGTCGAGAAAACTTTGCAATTCTTGTACTGTCGTAGGAGCCTGCCACTCAACTATTGCCTTTACTTTCTTTAGATCCATCCTGACCTGAACCTTGCTCACCACGTGCCCCAAGAATCTAATCGCTAACTGAACGAACTCACACGTCTCTATCTTCACATAGAGCTTATGTTACCTCAGTCTTTCGAACATCACCTTAAGTGTTCCACATGTTCTGCCATGTTTGCGCTATACACCACGATGTCATCTAGATAGACCACAACAAACTCATCTAGAAAGTCGTACAGCACGTCATTCATTAGCTTGCAAAATGTCACAGGGGTGTTAGTTTATGAAGTAAATCACTTATTAATATAGAAATTGGATATGATATGTAACCTACACAAGAAGGGGGGTTGAATTATGTAATCTTTTCGAAAATATTAATCTTTTGAGACTTCTTGAATTTCTTTACGAAAATTTAAATGATTACTAAAGGACTTTGCTAAAGTTGATAAGGAATGCAATCACAAGTAATATTATCTACTTATCTAACAAGAAAATTACAAGTAAGGGTTAGAGAATAGACGCTACGATTTTATACTATTTCATCCCAAACCTTGGGCTATTTCCAGTCCTCAGAATTAATCTAAGATTTCACTTTACTCTTCAACTTTACAAGTATTCTTTCTACACTTGCAGAGCCTCTTCAGGTTTCTCCCACAAAGTATTCTTTATCAACTGTATTAGCCTCTCCAGGCTCTAGCCTTCCTTTCTCTCTCTAAGAAAAGTATTTTTGAGTTTTATGTTATAGATGTATTTGCTCACTTCTTTCGCACTTTGAATACATATTTTTTGCTAATGAAAAAACCTTCATTCTTTTAGTCTTCGATTAGAACTAGTATTTATAACCTAAGTCTCCAACTGTCTTCTTGAATCTTCTAGAAATGGTCATTAGTTGAGTCCTGTAACTAACTCCAGCTAACTAATTGTCTAACGTTCTAAAATATCTTTCTTTTGTATCGTCTGGAATAATGCTTCTTCTTTTACTACATTTTGTCTATTATTCTTCTTCGTTTATTATATCGTTTTGTCTGTTGTTATGCTTTCTCTGGTGTCACGCTTCGTCTGGTGTTATGCTTCGTCTGGTGTATTGCTTCGTCTGGTGTAGCGCTTCGTCTGGTGTAGCACTTCGTCTGGCATTGACCGCACACCTTCTGAGTTGACTAAGTGTTACTTACATTTTTCTGCACACTTAACAAATTTATCAAAACAGTTCTTACATTTCTAAGATTATTATTATTTAATTTTTATCAAAATTAATAAAAGTGAAGTCCTCTTGACTCAACATGTCATGAAATGCAAGCTAAATTAACAAGGAAGGGGGATTCGATCTTTGGGAATCTTGACAAGTTAAATGAATTGTAAGAAAAATGTATAAAAATATTTTTTTGGATTTTGGGAATAAAAATCAGAAAGATGAAGACAATGATCAAATGTGATAGTATCCTCTTGAAAATGCGTTTGGCTTTCATAGTTCGAAATCAAGTTTTTTGATGGGAGTATAAATCACTAAGTTTCAAATGATAAACCTTAAAGAACTCTTTAAGTCCAAGGTCTTAATCAATGAACTCCATTTTAAAGACCTTTTTGAATGCCCTTAGTGTGTGTAGTGGGTAAGTCAATGCAATAAGTCATTTTGGGATCTCAAATCAACTCAATATCAAACACAACTATGCAAGATAAAACAGACTCAACAAGATCACAAATAGACATATATGAGACTTCATATATTTATGGTCAAGGTTCTACATCAACAAATCCCAACAACACATTGAATATCCAACACTTGATTAAACTTTAATCAAGAATGTTCAACTACAAATTACAATTACTAAACCTAGGAGTTCATAAATCATAGCCAAACATAGATTAAGCTACTCCCCTTTTAAGCCCATTGAACTCAAGCGATTGCTACTTCTTTAAGAGGAAAAAGGTGTCTAGCCATGCATAGCTCCAAGAGACTTCACAACCTAGAACCCACTGGAAGCATCCATGGTAGCCGTTGACAATGGAAAGAAGAAAACAGTGGTATGGATGAGAGAAGATGATGGTGTGTGTGTGAAGAAGAGTTATCCGAATATGAATTATGAGATATTGACTCCTGTTGTAACTAAACCTAAAATAGGTAATTTTTACAAATCGGGTTGATGGATCGGGTTGCATAGTGGGTAAACTTCTGAAAATGATTAAGGTATTTGAAGGTTCGTTGCGGCGATAGGTTGAGTTCGCCACTGCGAACTTTTCCCAAAAGGTTTACTTGGATTTTTTGGTTTCTTTGCCGCAGCGACATGAAATTGACACCGTAATGAAATTTTCCCAAAAGATCTCTTCAATAGTCTGCGGTGTTCACCATGGCAATGTGAACTCACGCCATGGCGAAATTAACCTGAAGAGTTTCTGCGTGAGTTCTTCATACTTCGTTGCAGCGACACATCAACTTTTGTCGAGACGAACTTTCTTGTTGCCCTATTGACTTGTTGACTTATCATTTTTAGCCTTCACTCGTTGCCTCTACTTCCTAAGTCTCCTACAATAAACAAATGGTAGTTTGCAATATCAATTGTTCTAGAAAATTAATTTAGTGCAAATTGCTAATTATTTGTGACAATTTTACTCTCAAACTACATAAAGTGAAGGCAAGCACTCAAGAGTCAAATTAAGCATTAAATCTAAAAATAAGAGTCAAGAAGTGTAATAAAAATCATGAAAATATCACCAATTTATATATGAAACTTGGGTTCAATCATTGGGCTTACTTTAATTAATTTTTAATTATAAGCCTATATGAAGATTTGGAAATGGGATAGGCTTTGGTTTAATTTGATTACTTAGATTAATTAAATTAAAACAAATTTATTTAAGATAAATGGAGGTAGAATTTTGATTTTAATGGGTTAAATGTGCAGCTGATTAAAGACCACCATTAAGCCATTTAATGATAAGGTTATTACTCTATTTAATGATGATAAAGCATGTTAAAAACCATCTCAAATATAGCAAACCAATACTGTAGGGTCCGTGAACTCTGGCCATGCGACCACTACTGTAGAGCCCGGCCTCTACCGCCATCACTCCAGGTATTGTCCTCTTTGGTACTTGGGTGAGCCACTGCTCGAA
>JAOSBK010000008.1:39851125-39892476 GCA_027568895.1 Erythroxylum shatona | reverse complement strand
CATTTCAAATCAATATCATCTATAAAGAAATTTATAATCCATGATTAATCATGAACACCAATAACAGAACATACCCTTATATACATATTCCTCATCAACTTACCACATAAGTGCAACTTTATTTTTGGCTTTCATTCTACTTCTAAATTTCACCTTAATTCTTCTCACTTCAAAATCTTTTATCCACCAGAAATACCAAAGAAAAACTTAGACATATCCACATTTCTCATTCGCTATTTTACCTTTGCTTATGAAAATTCTTGGTTCAAGAATTTTCATTCATTTTCTCTTTACTTATGACCACTTGCCAAAATTTCTCCTTCAAATAGTTCTAACTTCTATGAAACATTCGGGGTCCAACACATAGGTTGTGTAAGTTTGATCCCTAGCCAGCATAAAAGCTTTTTAAGCCAGAACAACTCATAAGTTGTTGTAGCCATTGAAAGTAGATGACTGAGATACCATGTTTTGTTCCTATGTCTTTTAAGAAATAAGAGAAGTAACCAGTAGAACAAAATACCCTATTAATGATCGTCGATGAGATGATAACTAGCCCAATCAGAATCACAATATGTATAAAACTGGAGATCACTATCCAATCATAGAAAAATACCCTGCCTAGGATGATCTTTAAGTAACTAACCACTCTTAATGTCACATCCTAACCTTCCACCTGGGGCACTTGCATGAATTGTGTAGAATATGCATGCAATAGCTCAATTTGGGTCACATATTGGTTAGTTAAATCAAATGCCCCACTAGGTGATAGTACCTTTTGAGATCATCAAGTATCCACCTAGAAGCCAACATGAACTAATGATTTTGTTCTAACAAGGATATACTTCAACACACCTAAGTCTTTCTTATGAAAAATAATGACTAAGATAGAACTTGAAAGTGGCTAAAAGTTCAGCATCATTGCCAACAATAATCAAATCATCAACATACACAAGCACACACATAATAGCTACCCCTTTTTGAAAAATAAACAATGTATAATCAATATAGGATTGAGTGAAGCCATAATTTTTTAGTGCAGTAGCAAGTTTAGAAAACCAATTTCGAGGCGCCTTTCGTAGGCTATATGAAGATTTGAGGAAATGACAAACCTGATCTAGATGAGTAACAACAAAGCCAGAAGGAAGCTTCATATACCAATATCACAATGCAAAAAAGCATTATGAATGTCCATTTGACGTAATTCCTAATTCTATGTAGTTGCAATAGACAAAATGTTCTCACAATCACCATCTTAGCCTTGGGTGTGAATGTTTCATTATAGCGTACATGTTTGACCTTGTTATTTTTCAAAATCACTAATCGAGATTTGAATCATTTAATTATGTCATCTAAATTGTGTTTTATTTTATTAAGCTAGCTTTTTATCAAGGGGAAGAGTCTCAATAATCCAAGTCTCATTCTTTTCAAGTGCATCAATCTCCTTTTTCCTGGCCTTTCACCACTGTGGGTCACATAACGCCTCTAAAAACCAAGCTGGCTTAACCTCAGTAGACAATGCTATAAGGAAATGTTTGATAGAAAAGTCATCACATGTTACATAAAGAGCAGTGGGATAAAGAGTATCTAAGGATGATGGTAATGTAAATGAAGGGGAGAGGGTAAGGGGGGTCTATATGATGTACAATGTTGGTAACATAATCTCTAATACGAGTAGAGTCTGACGAATATGCTGTCCATAGGCTCAGCATCAACCTGTAATGGTGTTACATCACCTTCACTACTAGTAACGTCACTCCCCCTTTCCTACTACCCTTTAAATTACTTTAAGTCCTCTTCCTCTCCTTCTCTTCATGCCCCTTATTTAGACTACCCATCAAAACCGAAGTAACGACACCATCTTGTTGCCCTACATCATTGAGCAAATCATCATAACCCAAATTTAAGTCTCTGCTGTCATAAACTGTAACGGGCAAAGCTACTTTAACACTATCGTTAGAATTAGGCACCTTTTTTAGTATAAGGAAACTTATCTTTTGCAAACTCCACATTATGTGAGACAAAATAGACATTAGACTCAAGATCATATAATTTCCAGCGATTCTATGTATGAGAATAACCAATAAAAATAGATCATTGACTCCAAAAACCATATTTATCCTATCACTCATATGGTATTGAGTGTAAGATAAATAACCAAACATACGAATATAGGCATATGAAGGTCCTTTTCCAAATAACATCTTCTTTGATGTTTTATCACCATTCAAACTAGTAGAGGATTAACTAATGATATATCATTAATCAAAATACATTCTCCCTAAAAACTAATTGGCAAGTGAGCTTGAAAATGCAATGCATAGCTTACATTAAAAATGTGCTAATGTTTCCTTTCAGCCCACCCATTTTGTTAATGAGTATCGACACTTAAAGTTTGAAAAATTATACTATGGTCTGTAGAATAGTTTCTTAAAAGTTGAAGTTCTATCTCTTATAACTTTGTATATTTTTCACTAAACAATTAAATTGACTTTGGTTCATAGCACAAAAATTACAAATAATGTTAGGAAACTCTATTTTATTAGGCATCAAATAAACCTAAACTATTCGTGAGAAATTATCCACAAAAGTAAAAAATAATAAGCACTTTAAGAAGAAACTACTCAATAAGGTCCTCATACATCGCAATGAATCAATGTAAACAACTCAATTGCTATACTATTACTTGAATGAAAAACATCTCGCATTTATTTTGCACGAAAACATATATCAAAGTTCTTATTTTCTCTAAGGCAACTAGCACTATTCCTAACAATAGGAAGCAATTTAACTACTTAGGAAGAAGAATGGCCTACACACCAGTGCCACAAAATGAAGGAGTTCACTGCTTTAACTCATCGTGTTTGAGCCTAAGCAATGATCCTGCTGTTCACCCACACTAATCAGGATCCTTAAAGTGTGGTCCTGTATCACACTCAACTTATCAGTAAACGTGACAATATAATTTATATCTTCTATCATCCTAGTGACCGAAATAAGATTGTAATTTAATTTTGGTACGAATAAAACATGTAATTTGTCTCATCCTCCTAAGTTTATGATTCGTTCATGGACAATTGTAGTTGACTTGCCATTAGCAACCTACTAGATATGCAATCATATTCATCATCATATTTTGATTTCCTATTATATATTAAGATCCTCCTATATCTAATAACCAATTCGAGGAAAAATTCTTACCAGTCAGTTTTTTTAGAATGGAGGTTGAACCATTATGTGTATTAAGCATAACATTAAATTTGCATATTGTCATTTGTGAGCTTAAAAAGGAAAGTTTAATCCTCTTGCATCAAGGTTGTTTCAGTTGATGATTTAATAATACTACCAATGCCTTAAGCCATATTAGCAACCACAATAATGCCTTGCCCTTATCTAGCCCCTTTTTGTCCACCATTGTGGTCACCTCATCCCCTATTTCCATGGCCTCTCCCCAACTAGAAGGCTATCATTCAGGGTACCTAATGATTTAATAACAATCTCGCACCTTCTAACTAGGTTCTTACAGTTTGTACAAACCACTTTCTCATTCTTATTGCCTTACGACCTAAACTTGGGTATTATTTGCACTGCAAATCTAACATCACCAGTTCGTTCATCGTGGTCACAAGCCACTTGCTTATGCCTTTCTTCCTAAATCGCGAGATAGATCCTTTACCTTTTTAAAGTTGTTTGTGCCTTTCTTCCTGAATCAATCCAAAGAGGGAAAGGATCTATGCTTAGAATATTAGTATAAATATTTCTATATGGTGTCGTGTCGAGTCCTACAAAAAATTTATGCACCTTGTTCTTGTCTCTCTCCTCTAGGTACTCTTTAGCAATATTACACTTGCAACATCCACAACAATATGTTGGCACCTTTAGATATATTACCAACTCTTCCCACATAGCCTTAAGTAGACCAAAATGCATCATAATGTTATTTCATTGCTGGTTTTTGTTAAGCAAGTGACCGAGTCAACCTCGGCAACCACCTAATTCTGATTTGGCATATCAAATGCTACTCTTTTGGTTAGGATTAGATTTGATTCATTTTTTAAATATATTGAATTCTGTAATTACTCTTGTATCTTATCTCCAACGGTCATTAGCTTAGACATAGGATTTTCCATGTATAGCATATTCAATTGTGTATATATTTCACCTTTTGAAGGAATGAGAATTATCTTTACCGATCAACCTTAATTGAATTCCTTTCAACTTGTTCTCAACCTGCATATATGGATGATCCAAAGATCAGATGTCCATGTAAAAATTGAAAACATATTTGTTTCCTTTATATTGATGAAGTGAATGCTCATTTGCTAAGAAAAGGGTTTGTTCCAAATTATTTTGAGTTGATACAACATGGGGAGCCATTGATTTTTAGCACCTTAAGGGGTAATGAAGTAAACTTGTCAGTAAACGTGGGTGAGTTTGAATGGGCAATTGGATTTAGAACAAATAATGTGGATGCAACTGAAAATCCTTACATGCAAATAGTTTATGATGTAGTCAATTATATCTTTCAGGAAAATACAGAAAATTTTGAAAAAGAATCAAACCTATATGAAAAATAATTTTTTTTGACTTACAACAATTAATTGACTAAGAATTATGGACAAATTATAAGATAGTGACTCAATTGTCTTCAATTGCTCAAATATTGAACATAAAGTCTGAAGGGCATAATTCTAATCGTAGTTTTGATAAAATTATTGGATGGTATAATAAATTATTATCTCTTGATCATATAATGGTTAATAGTTTTTACAATATGAAGAAACTTATTAGGGGTCTTGGTTTGCCTGTTGAAAAAATTAATTATTGCAAATTAGGATGTATGTTGTATTGGGGAGATGATGTGGAATTACAATAGTGCAAATTTTGTGGTCAATCCAGGTTCAGGCTCAGAAAACATTCTACGAAATAGAAATTAGTACCCTGGAAGCAAATGTATTATTTCCTATTAACTATAAGACTTCAAAGACTATATGCTTCTGTTGTTACTGCATCTCACATGAGATGACATAATGAACATGAACAGGAAGATGAAATAATGAATCATCCATTGGAAGCACTGACATGGAAATATTTCAATAACACTTATTATGAGTTTGCAGCTAAAAGTCGAAATGATAAGTTGGGATTGCTGACGGGTGGATTCCAACCTTTTGATCAATCTGACCAACAATTTTCATCATGACCAATCATAATTACTCCTTTTAATTTACCTCCATGGTTGTGTATGAATGAGGCATATATGTTCTTAACAGTGATTGTGTTAGACCCTACAAATCCAAAACATAAAATTGATGTATTCTTAAAACTATTGATATCTGAATTACAACATATTTGGGAATATGGTGTGAAGACATATGTGTCTCTGAAACAAAATTTTGTGTTGAGAGTAGCTTTGATGTGGACTATTAGTATTTTTTCAGCATATGCTATATTATCTGGATGGAGCACAGCTGGAAAATTAGCTTGTTCTTATTGTGGCAATGATTCTAATGCTTTTTATCTTCCAAATGGGAGCAAAACATGTTGGTTTGACAACCACAAGAAATTCTTCCTCCAGATTATCCATTTAAATGCAGTAAACAAAATTTCTTTAAGAATAGGATGGTATAAACACCTCCTCCCCCTTACAAAGCTAGTGAAGAGATATTGCAAGAGATTGATGAATTAGAGTTGCCAAAAGTTATAGAATTTAAAGCTGATAAAGTTAATACAAACATTAGTAAAAACTTTGGTTAGAGAAAACGAAGCATCTTTTAAGATTTGTTATATTGGAAAACTAAGTTAATACGTCATAATCTAGATGTGATACATATTAAAAAAATATTTTTGACAATTTGTTCAATACCATTATGAACATTGAAAAGAGGACAAAAGACAATGCAAAATCACGAGCTGATTTGAAACTTTTTTGTAGAAGAAATGAGTTAGATAAAGATCTTCTCACAGTAAATATTCAAAATCATGTTACATGTTGGACAAAAAACAAAAGGAAATTTTATGTGAATGGTTGAAAAGTCTAAAGTTTCCTAATGGTTATGTTTCAAACTTGGTAAGGTGTGTGGACATGAGGATTGTCATATGTTTATGAAAAGGTTAATTCCAATTACATTTCAAGAGTTGCTAACGAATAAGGTTTATAGTAATTTTGTGCAAATTAGAAGGGATTTTCCCTGCAAGCTTCTTTGATTGTACGGAGTATCCACCTATGCATTCAACGCATGAGGCTAAACTTGTTGGTCCAGTTTAATATCGATGGATGTATTCATTTGAGAAGTAATTATAGTAAATATTTAAATTCAAGTAATAACATGTTTTAATAACAGAATTGTAATTACCTATTTGCTAATGTAAGTACTTACATTAGTTGAAGAAAAATGTCAAAAACAAGGCTAAAGTTGAAGTTTCAATATGTAATGCTTATTTAGTGGAGGAAGCAAGTACATTTTCTTCACATTATTTTGAGCCGCATTTGCATACAAAAGAAAGAAAAGTTTCTCATAATGACGATGGAGGAGGAATATGTGATGCTAATGATAACTTGTATATTTTCACATATCCTGGACGAACATATGGATGTTCAATAAGAAGAATGCTAACATAGGAAGAAATAAAGGCTGCCCATGGTTACATTTTATTGAACTGTTAAGAGGTTCAATCTTTCGTGCAGTAAGTTGAAGTAGATTTTGAAATTGATTATTTTGGGTTTTGAAATTTAATGTTATTCTAAAATACATAATAATGTTTCTAGATTGTATGAGGAATGGTTACGCGAGCTAATGCTTGAGAAAACACATGATGATATCAATAAAGAAGTTGGAAGACACTTTCCTTGATAGCTCAAGAAATATGTAAGTTTTCTCTTACAATTAATGAAATGATTGAATTATAATATTAAAATGTTCAAATGACATTATACTATTTAATATGATAATTTCTTTTGTTTAGGCCTTAGAAAATCTAATAAAGAACAAGTTCATATGTGATCTTGTGAAAAGACCTTTGTGAACTGTTAAATCGTATCCAATGTATTTCATTAATGGACACAAATATCATACAGAATATCATAGTCATAGTATGGAAACAGTAAATAGTGGAGTTTGCATGCTGAGAGAATTGATGGATTATTATGGTAAAATTATTGGGATACTTGAAATTGAGTATCCTGTATTTCCAATAAAGAGGAGTATGATATTTAAGTGTGGCTAGCTTGATCCAACTCCCTATGTGGGTACAAAAGTGCATAGCTGATATAATCTAGTTGAAATCAACCAGCGAAGAAGATTTAGACAATTTAAACCTTTTGTGTTGACGATGCAAACGATCCGGGTGTATTATGTCCCTTTTTTTAGCTTACGACGAGATAAGTCAGGTTGGTTAGCCATTTGTAAAGTTAAACCTAGAGATGTTTTTGAATCGCATAAAAAAGGAGAATAAAGAATTGAAAGTGAAGCATTTTAGAAAGATGTTTATGAAATAAATGTTGTTATATATGACGAGAATGAACCTTTGAACTATCCAAATAATGAATATGTTGAAATTTCATTTAAAGATGATGAGGAGGGTGAGAAATTTGAAGAGGTGCCTAAGTTTGATTCTAATTATTCATAAAAATAAGATGATGATGATTTTGATTTACAATTAAGTGATGATAGCGATTAATTTGTGTTTGTAATAAAACAATGTATTCAATAAATCAATTATTGAATCACAATATATTATTATATATTAAATTAAAATTGTTTTGTTTCTGAAATATTCAATAAAATATGAATTCCAGGTTAACATGTGCCATCAAAGAGAAAACAAGATATGATGCGATCAAGGTTTAGACCACGATTTAGAGCAAGTTACTTTTCAAGTGAAGCATCACATTATGCAGCTACAATAGAATCAATTGATTTACCTCCAGCTACTACACTTGTAGATGAGGAATCACCTTTTGTACCTGCTGCTACACGATACACGACCCTTATACCGATAGGGATATCAAGGGTAAACGATGCAAATGAAGGAGGCGACCTCCAGCTTAGAGTTAAGAGAGTTGATGGAAGAACTTACATCATAATTGCCAACAATCTGTAAGTGAAAATAAATGAAACACCATATGTTTATAATTAAGTTAAAGGTTTAAATTTAAAAATGATATAAAATTATTTTTATATTAGGTTAATTCTATCTGAACCGTGCTTAAGAAACATGACATCCAAATTCAAGGAGAAGATTGATCTTGAGGGTTATATATGGAAAAATATCTCTCAGGTGACAAAGGATTTTTATCATTAAGAGTTTGAGGTACAAAAAAATATTTTTTGTATTTTTAATTAATTTTTAAGATTAATTAGATAAATATTGCAGGTTATAAGTACTTATCGTATGTTTTTATTTTTTCAGAATTTTTTGGGATTCTAAATTTAATGCAATTATTTATAAAGTATGGGGGAGACAAGCTCGTACACGTTATAGGAACTTTGTTGGTATGATTCACAAGACTGGTGTACATCCTCCTTATATTTACGAAGAAATATGGAGTCATTGGCAGCAGTATTGGACATCCCCGAGGCAATGCCCATTTCAGAGTGTAATTCTACTAACAGATGTGGAAGACCAGGAGGAGAGAGTCTTCCCATACACAATGGAGGATCTATTACCCACCACGAGCATGCAGAGAGACTTTTAAGTATCTATACTTTACACTTATATTCTGATTTTTTTACTTTGATATATTTCAATTTAATTTGATGTGTAAATTTTGGAATGAAAATATGTGTATTATAGAGAATGATAATGTTATAAATGTCTAGTATCATATATGACTGTATTGTCGAGTTACTTTCTTTGTTCAACATGAGGTAAATATCATAAAATAGAGAAAATTTTGCCAAAATTTTTGTAAATTGTAGTTCACTTATAAAATTTTATTCTAATGCAGGAAAAGTCTATGGGCAGGAAGTCTACACTCCGTCATCTCTTTTTGCACACTCATACTAAGAAGCATAAGGGTGTGACCTTTGTCAATACCAGATGTAGATAACTAAATGTATGTGAAATTTATACTTTAATATTAATGCTTAATAATTATCACTTATTAACATAAACGTTACCTTCTAACTGGACCAAATATAAGAAAGCATTCAATGACAATCTCAGTAGTCTAGAAATGTTGATAAAAGTCAAACCTATGTTCATGCAGTGAGTGGTAAGGATCATCATGAAGAATATTCGACTTATATTCATTTGTGAACACATGTTATTCACAATCCTCCACATTTAGTACAACATCATCTAGTAGGCAGTTTGCATCCAATGAAGTCTTTAAGCTTCGGAGTATAGTACAGGCACTGGCAACTCAGTTGTAACAGTCAATGAAGTGCATTGCCTAGCTCCGTAATGAGATGGATAAGTTGAAGGGGAAGAGCAGCACCTCATCGCAACATTCAAAGTATCCGCATTCATCAAATGAATAACATAGTTGTAGTCAATATGTATGAATTAAATACTTATTATTGTAGATAATAATTTTTTATTATCAATTAAGATAATTTTTACTTTATATTATCAATCAACTTTCTGTTTTATCAACTTAAATATAGAAACGAATCAAAATATTATCAATAGATAACTGTATAAATTATTCATCAATCATAAGATTATCAAATAAAATTAAATGCAAGGAAAATATAAAAAACAATATCAGTAAATTTATCAACGAAAAAATCCGTCGATAAAATGCAGTGAATTTACTGACATACCACAAAATCTACCAGTAAAGTTATTCATTAATTTATCAATAGAAATGGAAATCTGTAGGTAAATTTACCGATGGAAATGACTTGTTCGTCGTTAAGTTTACTGACTAAAATTTTTTTCCGTCATTAAATTTACCGATAGCATAGAAATTACCATCGCTAAATATAACGATGGAATAGAAACTATCGGTCGGTAAATTAGTGACATAAAATTTGTACTCCATAGCCAATTATTACCTACATTCGTTTCTCTGACGACTTATTCCGTCGGTAAATTCTGCCACTAATTTAGCTTATCGACGAAAAACCTTCACATTCTGTCTGTAAATTCTATTACTAAACCCCATTTTTCTTGTAGTGTATTGTACAATGATTCTCATAACATTTAGAAGTCAGGACCTTTTTTTTACTTACACTAATACATGAACTTGATGTTAACAAATAATTAGAAACAAAGATGAATACATATTTATTGTCAATCCCAAACAAAGTTTGTTATATTGAGAAATAATGTTTTCCTTGAGGCTCGATTCCATTGGGAGGTTTAACCATAGTCCTATTATTCTACAAATCGGCATTGAAGAAGCTTATAATTCTAGCAATTCCTAACAATATACCTAAAAGCATTGAAAAGAAAAATGAAAAAAACTATTAAAAAATTTGTGGCTAATATTCCAATGTTTATGTACTTAACTTACAAAGAGAATTAGTTTTAAAAAAACACACAATTCATGTACCTAATTACAGCACCAAGAAAGCAAATTTAGAAACTTATACTTGGGATTAGGAATGATTACAATGAAAAAGAAAGGTCAGAATAGTTACATATAAAAGAATAGACCTAGAATTTATATTTATCACATTAAGTGATGGCAATGACGTTCGACGATGGTAGGAAAATGATAAGAGTGAAACTAAAATTTGAGATTCTTAAGGCGAGGAATGACTTGGTAAGATAATAAACTTATATTTTTCATTTCAATTTAGTCCTTGTAAATTTTTTGAACTTTTTATTTTAAAATTTTTTAATGTCAACCTAGTATTGTATCAGTGTTTAACAATTCATCTCATTTAGCAATTCTAATAAGCTATAGTCATATATCATATTAACATCCTTCAAACAATCAAGACTAAGTCCAAGGAATTTATAAATGACCTTTATCACTTTAGGGTAATTAGATTTTTTAGGAACTCTTAATAACTCCAACATCGAGGTACTTAATTCCAACTTTCTCCAGTACTTTTACATGGCCTCTAATCTACCTAGTCTTTAGAGTTAAAACCTAATATCTACCCTTAAAGAACTTTATATATGTGATCATCTTAGCCATGTAACAGGAAAAATATTAGGATTGTCCATTTGAGCATAAAAGTTTAGGGATTTCATAAGAAACTAAATAACATTCAACATGAATTCAGGTTTATTCTAGTTCAAAAATGCATAAAGGGACACGTATTATACTAAAATTTTATAACAAATTGTAGGTAATGAAATATTTAAAAAATGTGACTTTGAGAGAGGCATTCTTGGTATCTCAGTTATATCACCTTTTTATCATTTCTTACAATATTCTATTTACCAAAACTTGATGAGGTAGTAGACATGATTATTGTCATAAATTCCTAGGTGTGTATCCTCAAGTTATCCCGACTTATCCATAGATTTATTTCCGACAAATCACCAATTTATATCTTACAATAGTAATACTTTGATCTCAATTGATCCTAAACAATATTTCTTTCTTTATCCTTGTCCACGATCGGGGTATCCCTGCCACGATCGTGACATAAACCTATTTTTGTCAGGCCACTATGGTGCCCTGCACTTTCTTCCTTATGTTAACACATATACTAACATCAAATATACTCCAATTTTCTTGAATTTACCTCTTTTAATGGTACATTATTTCATAATAATTCAACTACGCGAGTGGATTCATGAATTGAGGAGATGCAAATATGATTTGACAAAGATGAATTGTCGGCATATGAAGTGAAAAAAAATCATGATTAATCTAAAATAC
Source organism: Erythroxylum shatona (assembly GCA_027568895.1). NCBI lineage: Eukaryota > Viridiplantae > Streptophyta > Magnoliopsida > Malpighiales > Erythroxylaceae > Erythroxylum > Erythroxylum shatona. The sequence goes on along the minus strand of JAOSBK010000008.1, from coordinate 39,880,688 downwards.
AATGAGGAACCATTAAGAAAGAGAATATCTAAGTAAGTGATAGAAAGACCGAGTGATTCTATTGACTATGGTCATTTGAAAGAAAATATTCGAGTGATGACAGTTAAATGGGAAATAAACATACGAGGAAACAAAACCCCTACCTTTTATTCTTTCATCATTTCTATCTCATCTTCCTATCATCATTTATTTCGTCTTTTATATGTATATCCTCAATCAATTCATAATTATAGAGGCTTAACCTCTATGAAATTATGGTCTCAATTCTACATATATATTCTTATACTGAATCATAAACTCTTATCACAATAATCACACAACTATTCTAAGTCCAAGTTCAACCTTTCAAGGTCATAGAAAATTTTATTTTCTTTCAACTTGGCTTGTACACTTTAATCGCATCATTTCTACTTATATCCTTATTTTCCTCAAACAATTCACAACAATGCATTCACATTTAGCTCACATTCTAGGATATATCACTACAATACAATATTGATGTCATATTCAATAATATGTCCTCTAATACAATTGCATTGAATCATCATTTATCATATGTAACCATATATTACTTCCTGACGAACTTCTCCCGAAGGGTCTATAGAGATAACTCCATGGTTTCGCCGTTGTGAAACAATTGCGTCACCGTGGTGGACCTACCTCTGCTGCCACGCTGAAATTCCTTACAAATCAAATGCTTTCAACTTTCCTTTGGCACCACCCTCGCCCTACCACCCCTAATCGAACCACGAGATTGGGATCGAGACCCGGGCCTAGACAATATTAACAAAAACATGGATTGATGTACTTGAGTCATGTATAATTGGTTCTATACACAATACTAAAACTATTACAATACCAAACATTATTTTATGTTCAAATTTAGGGTGTGGGATAATTCATTTGTTAACGAAAAACTTAGAAAAAGTAATGAAAGCCTGTTTAGATGATAGCTTTTCAGCCAAAAATTAGCTGGTAGGAGGATATTAATTGTTTGACATAGTCAAACAACTGATATATTTGTTTGGTTATTAACTGATGAGTTGGCTTATTCAACCCAACTAGCAAATTTTTAACAAGCTCCATATCACCAACGTTTTGCTTTTAGCTTTTTGATAATGACAATTGTGCCCTATTACTTTTGACTATTTCATGACTCAAGCTTATATCTAGGCCACTTGTTTTCCTTTTCTTGATTTTAAAAGGAAATTGTTGTCATATTTGAACTTATTGTAACAAATATAAAGACGCTTAAAAGGCTCAAAAGGAAACAACACATTATCCAAATTAAGAATTAGTCTTAGTTATTCAAAATAAGGTATTTAAAAACAATAATTCTATAATAAGATCTTGAAACAACGTACCTTAAAGTTAATTGAATAAAATTTAAAAATATTTCATTATTAACTATAATAGAATATTTTTTATGTAGGAATACTTTAATCAAGATGAGGGTTTAATGTAGCATAATAATAGGGTAAAATATTTAAGTAGATATAATATTCATGTTTTTATAAATTTTTAAATTCATATCCTCATAAGTCATTTTATATATAAATGGCTAATAATAAACAACTAATGTTACCAAATATTTTTAATAAACAGCTGATGTTATCCGTTGTTTAAATCAGCTGATATAATCAACTATCAGTTAACTGCTGATAGAATCAGCTAATAGCTAATGCAATCAACTGGTTAGCAAACAAAGTCAAAATGTTGAATACAACATACTTAACATACAAGTTTTAATTCTTCTTGTCGTGCCTTCAATCATATGCCTAATTTTGATTTTGTCAATTTGGTAAAATTAGAAATTTTGGGTTTATGTAAAATAAAAGGTAATTGTTAAAAAATTGTATTGTGGTCATTTCGTAAATCTATATGGTGTAAATTGCTAGTTAATAAACACTATAAATAAGTGGTTTTTTAGAAATAAAAATAACTTCATTAAAATAAATTAAATGTACAAGAAACGGATTACAAACACCTTTATAAGGAAGCTAAAGCACAAAAGCTTGACCACTTTTATCTCAAAATATAAAGTTTAAATATTCAAGATTGGTTGGGTCGGTCGTGCTAGGCCCGAACCCAATCATAACGGCCCATGAACCGATCGGTCCACCTCTCAAGGATTTGTCTAATTCCTATAGGCTATGCCAGGCCCAGGCCCGGTCCACGTTTCCACGGCCCATTCACAGGTGGAAGTCTCCCATGCATACGTAAAGACCTAAACCTAGCATCTGCTCCTTATATAAGGTATAACTTTGCCATTATAGAGGTACGTGATCAGAACCCTAGCTTCTCTGTTCATAGCCACCGTACTCTCACAAAAAGACTAACTTGAGCGTCGGAGGGGTCTGCCGGATATCAACCCCCGGCGTGCCTAGTGTTGTTTTGCAGGAACTCTTGTTAGAGACAGTCGCATTCATGGATCCAAATGACAACGTGCGGCCTTGCCAGAATCAGGCTGAACCAAAGATAGTCCCACTTTGTAAGACTACTAGTTTTTAGGAGGTTATATTCTATCTGCTCTTGTAAGGGTCTCGCTATAAGGTCTGCTTTTGGTATTGAGCATCATTATTTCCCTTGACCAGTTGAAGGCTTCCTTTCTTAACATACTCATCTACTTCTCTTCTCATCTAAAGAGTCTATTACACCTCTCTTTCCAAAGCGTAAATATACAAGTTCAAAAAGCTAGAACACAGATGGATTTATGACCCCTACTTGTACTATTTTCCCCCAAGTCAAGAAGTGAAGAAGATCCAGCTATCCCCACTTAAGTAGGCATTTTCTTAAGAATAAGACCACACCCCTTTAAAGAATTGGCATTGAAAGAAGATATGGGATGTGCTTTACTAGATTTGTGAGGTTTCCAATAATAAGAGTCCTCGTATCACAATTTAGGAGGAATCAGTATAAAAAAAGCACTTGAGGAACATTTCTCCACTAATTATCATAGATGCAAAAGCACACTTTTGAATTCCTCATAATTCGGTTATGCTCCTCTTACAAAATGAGGGATTTATTTAGAATTGTAACCTTGGACCAATTGTCATGGTATATTAAGGCCAATCTACCATTTCCTACCTTACATACTATAGGCGTAGACAAGGAGCTTCTTTCTTTTAATAGTTGAGAGAAAAAAAGAGATATGTCAGACTTTTCCTTAAGTTCCCAGAAGTTGTTCCCCTTTAGATAATAGGTGTGGATCCATTAGACCTACAATGATTCTTCTTGAGTAAGAATTTTCTTGATCCTCTTTCCTAAGGAGATATTGTTACAAAGATTAATTAGTAGCACTCGTAAGCCTCCTTTCCTTTCTCTATACATACCATTTTCCAACCTATTTCGGCTTTATATCTCCTATTCTGAGGACCATACCATATAAAGGACCAGCTTAATAGGTTAAAAGCCTTGTGTAGATTGATTTTGATAGCACACTTAATTGAAGAATTCTTTTTGGAAAGAATAGATCCAATGAAATTAGGATGTTATCTATAATATAGTCCCCTCCCCTATAGGAAAGCTACTTGCGATGTATTGGTTATAGGACCTAGAATTTTCTTTAATCTTATTGCCAACATCTTTGCAACTATCTTATAGATAAGATGACTATTGATATATACCTTACAACCAATCATTTTGGTTGTAGTTTAGTGACAAATTATTTAAAGACATTCTTTACTTGTATATGTTTAGATGTATATGATAAAGTCCATAGGATGATTGTACATTGTAAATGAAATTATAATGAGATTATAATTATAAGATTTACATTGCATTTATGTATTATTCTTAAATGTTTCTAGTTATTTTTCTATTAAGATTGGACATTACTAGAATAAAAAAAGACTAGCATACATTTTATTTTTCCTTATGAAAGAAGTAGTCGATCCCATAGGCTAAAGTATAGAAATACTTAAACAAACGCGTGAGTACTTGCTAGAGAACAAGCTCACTGAACATACTCGATATGCGAAATACATTTGAAACATTACTTGTATGTTTATGAAATTCTCATTATGATGATTATATAAGTGATTCTTTGACTTGAGATAATGAAAGTTATCTTGTATGTGGATTGTTATGTTTTGAAACTACTTATGATCTATTTGATCATAGGTTGTTTAATCGATAGTCATTGGATATAGTATGAACTATATGGAGATAGTTGAATAATTAAGATATGATTCATCACCCTAAAATAATTAGGGAGAATGTTTCGTTGTTCTCGATTAGTATTAATTCAAGAAATCTTTGGTCAATATGAAATGATGCTTTGTAAATAGTTTATAAATGTCATTAATTGAATCGATAGCTAATGATGGAGAACTACTATGATTAGACTCAAAATAGAGTACACATTAATTTCATACTCTATGTTAATCGGAACAATATATAATGAAATGATTGAATTATATAAAAAAATTATGCACGGAAAGATTAGTAAAAACTACATTGACATTTTTTTAAATATTTGGGTAGTCATGGTGCGTTACTAGACGTTAATCTTGATCTATAATTATAAATTATTTAATTAAAAATTAAAGATAAATTAAAAGGAGTTTTAATTTATCTAATTTTAATTATAAATTAAAATTAGATTTTATAATTATTGTCAATGTATTTAGGAACTTAATAGATCTCACATATAGAATGGGTTGAAAAAAGCAAAGTTAATTTAATCAAGTTGGACTTGATTGTAAAGTTTGAGAAAAATTATGATTAAATTTGAGATATTAAATAAATAAGGATCAATATGAGATATTGAATCTTATATGGTCATTATTAGTGTTTAACTAGAATTATTTGTAATTCTAATTAAAGTTTAATTGAAATTAAAATTTAATTTTAATTAAATTACTAAAACGTCTAAAGCTTATTATAATTAGGCTTAAGCATTATTGAGCTAGCACTTCTTGCTTAACTCTCTCTGTAAGAGTTATAGAATTTTCTCAACTCATTCTGTGGATATCGTTAGAGGTCGGACATTTTTGCCACTATAGTGGTTGAGATGGATTGCTCTCAAGAACGGTTTGAGAGATACGATAAAAAAAAAAAGATAAAGTTTTAGAATAAGATGCTAATTAAGATTATATTTTATTATGATTTGTATTAATCATTTTATAGAATTAAATACTTCTTAGTTTTCAGGAAATAAAAAGTCACAAAAAATTTTGTGATTATTCCGTTGCGGTCGGAATAAATCTCAACCCGATTTTCCATCAATTACAATATGAAATAGGTTTGTAGTCCCAGACGAGATAGGATTTTGGGATTTAGAAATTACACTAATAAAAGTTCTATTTATGTATTTGAGTAGCTTACCTAATTTGTCAAACCCCAATATTTCCATAGTAACCAAATCTTTAATTTATGGCCAAGCCTTGTGAAAAAAATTTCCATTAAGCTCGTTGGGGCACTTTTAGCTTACATCTCAAAAACCCCTTGCTCAACTCTTTTTTTTTCGTCTTCTTCTCAGGGATATATTCAGTCTTTGATATGAAGCCCAAGAATTTCCCTTATCCAAAAACAAATTTTGTGAGCTAGTTCACGGCAGTCCCTTTTTGAATTCTTGAAAAGTCTTTTGTTTCTTTCCCTCCAAACGGAATACACTGAATAAGTTAGAGCTAAGCTAATAAGTTCAGCGTTGAAGCCCCTTGCCTCCCGCTCCTTACCACTTCTTATGGCCTCAAGGACATGGGTAGCCCAGATGATCATTGGGAAGGAAAGTGAGTCCAAGGTCTTGGGTTCGAGTCTCGGCAGCGGCAGTGTGGGAGCTCATCTAATGTGGTGATTCTTTGTGCGCACCGAGCACTGGACCGCTTTTCCGAGAAGCTGGCTGGAATCAAACCGTGATTTACCTCCCTCACACAATATCGGGCCGGAGTTTGGGGGCGCCTAAGGTGGGCGTTCCACCTTTTGAGTCCAAGGAAACCGTCGTGATTGGCAAAGTAATCATTGAACCTAAAAGGAAACTTTCTTATTATCTTTTAAATATTCTTTGGCTTATTATTGGAACATGATCTGAACATCAGGACTTAGGAGGAGGACTGCTTTGGTCTGTGGGCATAGTTCCATCCACTTTTCATCTGCTAATACCTTTTGTCCAACTGCTTCCTGATATTCCTTCTGTTTGATTGTTCTTTGGACCATGTATAAATATTTCCCTCCAAGCTGAGGCCCCTAACCCCTAGTTTCTCAACACATTCATAGAAATCTCTAGAGAAATTCCTTATGTTTATGTGTCCTTCTGCTTCAGACCAATATAGCATGATATCTAAAAGCATTCAAAGGATCTTGTACATTATGTTTAATCCGAAACAAGTGACTCCATTGTTCCTCCCTCTGAAATTTGAAATTGGATCCATAGATAATATAGCCCCCAAAGATCTATCCTAAGCAATGAAAGAAATTTGGATATGTTGGTAGCCAGAATGCAAGACCTTAAGATGGAATCAAATATGATAATCACCCTTCTATGATGATGATGTGAGTGGTTCACCAATCACCCTTCTATGATGATGATGATGTGCAAGACCTTAAGATGGAATTCATATTGTTCATTTTGTAACTCCTGAATCTATAGAGTTGTTATGGTAGTAGAGGTGTTCTCCTGGGCTATGCGGTAAGTTCATGTCTATCTGGAGCTTTACCAACTGACCGGTTCTTCTCCCCACCCAATTTAACCAATTCTTCGCAATCTCCCCTCACAAATATTCTACCTGATTTCTTCCATATCTTATAATTTTATCCAATATTGGATTTCCATTGATCCGAGACTCGGATTCTGTCATCTACTAATTTTTCTTCCTCACACTGGAACATCCACTTAGCTTGCTAACACACTAAGCCCTCTCATCAACCAATACTCAAGTGGTAGCCCATACAAGTTGATCCACAAAGGAATCTGGTCATATGTGATATTCTCCATCTTCAGTACAGACTTCCATGGTTGCAAAAATAGAGTTTTGACTCCAAATGTGCCAAGGGCCAGCCTCCATAATCTCATTCGCATTCACTCGACCAGCAAACTTAAATAGCATCAAGTTATCCTCTAAAAGCAAGATTTCAACCAGCCCTTCATTCCTCTAATATTTCATAGCCCAATCTTTTACCTGCAAAAATGCCAGTCTCCTCTCATAGAAGTACTATACTAGTGTCGAATTCCATACCTTAGCACCCTCCTTTAGAATCTGGATGTCACGCGTCACCAAGCTCCTTCCTTCTTCCAAGACAGGAGGAGTGTAAAATAGAGCTTCATTACTTTTCTTCTCCCACCACTTGCTTTCTGCTGAGAGAAGTGATGATGGATAGGCGGCTTCTTTTCAAAGGAGGCGAGGGGCTCGGGGATGGGAGCCGATCTAGCAGGCAAGGGCGAAAAGGATAAAGAATCCTTAGCATTTACGAAGTTTGTCTACATTACCAGGAAAGCGTCTGAGAAAAGCCAGAAGAGTAAGACGGTAACTTTTGGTTAAAAGTTGGTTACTGAGAAAGTAAAAGAAGAAGGGTGGGAAATAAAACAGGGGGAGGTGGTGGAGAAAAGAACGAAGAGCCTTCCACAACACCACAGGACAAGGTTTTTAGAGAAGGATGACATAATAGTGTGGAAACCAGGAGTAGAAAAGCATGAAATGAGAAAAAGACAATAAAGCATTTATCTTGGTCTTAAAGCAAGTCGAAAGACTGTGTTTCAAATACAGGTTTGCTATTCGGTGATTTAGTGAGTTAGGAACAAACTTACAGAAGGTGGGTCAAATTAAATACCGATCGTGGAGTAAAATAAGGATCTAATCTTGCTACAACTGGAAGTTTAATTAGGAACTGTCAAGATCGCTGAGTGGTGGTTTCCTACACAATATTGGAGCAGGCTCACCTTTGGTGACAGAACTCTAGGGAGTTCATTCAAGATTCACGCTAACATGGGTGCTCGGTTATGGCCGTGTGGTCGTCGAATTAGATTCTCTAGAGATTATTAACATTCTTTCTCCGTCAAATAGAGTAATGATTGACTGTAATCTTTTGGTGACAGATATCAAGGGGATTACTACACCGAGCTTAGAAATTGCAACTTCAATATATCTATCAGAAAAGAAAATAGCGTGCTGATAGCCTGACTAATTTAGCCTTTGTATCAAGGCCGAGCCTTTATTTTATCTAAGAGCTCCCGAGGGTCGTAATAGATTTCTTACACCAAAATATGAACGGATTGCCCTATCACAAAATTCTAAGTTAGCAGAGTGTGCTGGCTAGCACAGATTATTCTTTAGATCTTTTTCGCTTGTATAAATTAAAAAAAAAGCAATCAAGATAATTCCTTTTCTTTTAACTTTATCCTTTCTTTTTTTGGTTTTTTTTTGTAAAGGACAAAGATACAATTAACAATGGAAGGAAATTGTCTTCTGATTTTGTTAATATATTATTTGAATAAATGAAAAGTAAACGGCTTTCATATTTCAAACTGCTTTAAAGTTTGATTTCATTCCTGATTGGTGCAGAAAGGAACTAAGGTGAAGTAATACAAGTTGAAGAAAGGAAAAAGAGCGGCGGAAAAGGGTCTGTTGCAGTTTGACTCATATTTTAATTTTGGGTTTGTCTTTGTTCTTTTACCTTTTCTTTCTTTTCTTTTTGTTCCCGTTTGATATTTCTGAGAGTTAAAAGACAGAAAGCAAGGCAAGTTGCTTTACAAGAGGCTGTGATGAGTTGCCTCACATCCTGGGAATTTAAGTAATTATGTGGAAATGGTCATCCTTGGGGGGATTTTCCTGTGATTCTTAGGACTTTGGCTTTCTGGGTCCTTTCTCATGATCGCTTTTTTCGCTCTCGCTTTCTCTTTCTTTTCTTGTGTTTAAAGATAAAAGTTTGCATTGGTAGCCATTCATTTCCTCTCTTTCTTGGTAACTTTTGTGAATTAAAGGCTCTTCTCTGCTTTTTGATCTTTTTGTATGTCTCTGTAGTTGTTGGAGGTGGATGGTGAAGATTCCATTGGAGGAGTTGATAAGGCCTAAACAGGTTTTAACAACAATCCGTAAAGGGTTGAACTTTTCTTCAAATGGAAGTTCGGTGTTCATTATTGTTTAACAGATCTTAATTCACATTTCATTTTCACCTCCTTTTTAGCTCACCCTCATCCTAGATTCGCTTTCTGATTTAGTTATATCGAGATCTCTGCTCGCTTTTGAGGCATGGAAAATGGGCTTCTGCTAGAACTTGACCTTCGCAGTCCAAAAACATTGGTGACAAGAGGAGTTGATTATTTTAGTTGAATAATGACAGGCTGGCTGATTTTGAAGTCGTGGACAGGTAACTTTTTGCACTGCCCAAATAAGGATTCTGATGGAGGAGATGTGTCCCTCGGTTGCAGTGCCATTTAGAGTCGGTAATACACTCTGCGAAAGCTTAACCATAGATTCTCGTTATAATTTCAAAAGACCTGGGTTAATGTCAGAAATGGCTGGCGCATTATCCAGTTCTGTAACTAACATTTCTAGTTCAGGGGATGGGAATAATTTTCCTGGTGCTTTGGATAACCAAGTTAATGATATAGCATTGTCAGCTGTCAGAGAGGACCAAGAAGCCGAAGTCCCTTATTTGGACATGATATCTGAAAGTAAAAGCAATTGGGTTGTTAAGGATGAAGCTTTAGCCCGGGAAAGCGAGGAAAATGATTCCCTGTCAATGCAGGGTGATCTGGTTCTTGACAGATCTTGTTCTCTGTCAATAGCTAGTGAGACCAGTAGCTTATGTGGAGAGGATTTCCTGGGTTTTGAGTCAGCTTCTGAGGTAGGGACACCGAGTTCATTGGACATTGATAGAAGCATATGTGGTCTTGATATAATTGCAAAGGCTGCACATTTGGGGGCGTCAATTGTTAAGGCAGAAGTTGTAGGAAATCCTCTTTCTTTGGAAGTGAGCCTGAAGGAAGAGAGTGGAGATGGCTCTGACTCTAAGCCACCTGCAGTGGTTTTTGAATTGTCTGTGGATAAAAAGGTTGGTGGAAATGTTGCACGCAGCGTTTTTGAGGTGGAATATATGCCTCTTTGGGGATTTACTTCTTTACGTGGCAGAAGGCCTGAGATGGAAGATGCCGTTGCAACTATACCTCGGTTATTGAAAATTCCAATCAAATTGCTAATTGGTGATCGGGTTCAAGATGGTATGAATAAGTGCTTAACTCACCAGACAGCGCATTTCTTTGGTGTGTATGATGGTCATGGAGGATCACAGGTGTCTTTCCTTTTAAGCCCAATTATACTCACTAATGTTTCAGTCGTTTCCAGTATTGTGCAGTTGGTCTATCCACAAGTTGACATATTGCTTGGTGGTTCGTTTTCTTTGTCCAGGTGGCAAATTACTGCAGTGAGCGTATCCATTCTGTTTTGGCAGAGGAGATAGAATCTCTTAGTAATGGCGCAATTGATGGAAAGGATGGTTGCCAACAGCTTTGGAAAAAGGCATTCACCAATTGTTTTCTCAAGGTGGATGCTGAAGTTGGAGGACAACCCAACACTGAAGCACTTGCACCAGAAACTGTTGGTTCCACTGCTGTTGTTGCCATTATTTGTTCGTCGCACATCATAGTAGCAAACTGTGGAGACTCCAGGGCAGTTCTATGTCGTGGGAAAGATCCTGTGGCGTTGTCTGTGGATCATAAGGTAAGAAACTCTTGAACAACACCTATATGCTTTCTAGTTTCTTAATTATTTACTCACAAAGGCTTTGATTGTATTACTCTCATTCCATTGTCTCAGCCAAACAGAGAAGATGAATATGCAAGAATAGAAGCTGCTGGAGGAAAAGTTATACAGTGGAATGGACATCGTGTATTTGGTGTTCTTGCTATGTCAAGGTCAATTGGTGTGTACTTTCCTAATTTCTGGTTATCATATTACAGTTAATCATAGTGATCCGCTTCAGCAATGTCACTAACCAGGCTCATTTTTCTAATAAGAACATGTTCTTATTTGCTTTTCTCATACCAAAACTCCAATGAGCGAAAGATAATTTTCATTTGCACATCAGGTTAGGAAAGGTTGCAGACTGGATCCAATCTGAAACTTTAACAGCCGTACTTAGGGACAAAGTGGGTAATCTTTGTCGAGTGACCATTTCATCATAGGTCTCTTTCCCTATTTAGTCTTGCCTAGTAACTTGTGCAGTACATCAGGAAGAAAAATATTCTGTCATCCATTTGATGTCCATAAGATGAATGGATGCTTCTTGTTGGCAGAAATTTTAGAGTACTGTTGGGAAGTACCTTTGTACTTCGATAATCAATACCTTTTCCAGTCAATACTTCTACTCTACCAGAGGCCATAAAATTTCTTTTACCGTGGGATCTATTTTCAGGTGGTGTTTGATGCCTTTAGATATTTTTCATACAACTTGGATAGACTCGAATTAGGTTCTTTTTGCCTTCTTCAGCCACTTAGTGCTTGGATAAGGGGGCAATAAAAGCAGATTTAAGTAAATGTTAACTGGTGCATAAAATATTGTATTGTGATGTCAGACCACCTCTTGAGGTTTCAAGAAGATTTCCCAAATCTTGTCCAGCTAAATCATTGCCTCTTGCATAAGGTTCTATTTGCATGCATGGTGTGGGAGATGATATTTTTAGGGATTAGTATATGATAATTGACGTAAGTCCTAAAGCTTGGTGTTATAATTCATGCATGTATTTGCACACAATTTTGGTTCATTAGGAAACAAAGGGCTGTATTTGGATTTGAATCCAGGTGCAGGAAGATGGTTTCAATCGTGTCATCACTTGAACCCATGTTCCAATGCTAAAACTATAGATTAACCATCAAGTACTAAAACTTTTACAGTTCAAAGAATGAGTATAGAACACATAAATCTTAGATTGACTGCCTTGTGTACGCTTGCCACATCAGACCAATGGTATTGCATAATTTAGATTCTTTTGTGAACTTTTACTTGCTTTTTCATATAGAAGTTTGTTAACATAATAGTAAATCCCAAATATAGAGTTTCTTGGAAAGCAAAACTCGTCAATGACAAGGTGATATGCAAACCTGCTCTTGTTTTCATCATGGTTGCAATTTAAAGGACCTCTGAATATATGTTCTTTCTATAAACATTATGCACATGGTTACTATGGTAGCATTTTCAGCAATTACAAATACTTGCATACATAACACCTCTTCTGGGTTGTGGGAAATATGTGCTTAAACTTGCAAAACTGGTTTCGTCTGTGAGATAATATATCTATGTCCTTTCAGAATTGTACTCCATCTATTCAATCAGTTCTACCAGTCTGGTCTTGGACGTAAACTATTTGTGAGTTCTCATGTGGTTGAAGAGTTAAACACCAAACAATTTGCATTGCAGGAGATAGATACTTGAAACCGTGGATTATTCCTGAACCTGAAGTGATGTTCATTCCTCGGGAGAAAGAAGATGAATGCCTTATTCTGGCCAGTGATGGCTTATGGGATGTCATGCCAAATGAAGAGGCATGTGAACTGGCTCGGAAACGCATACTTGTTTGGCACAAAAAGAATGGTGTCACTCTTCCCTCATCAAGAGGCGAGGGAATTGATCCTGCAGCTCAAGCAGCTGCTGAATTCCTATTGAACCGTGCTCTGCAAAAAGGAAGCAAGGACAACATCACTGTAATTGTGGTGGATCTAAAATCTCAGAGGAAGTTCAAGAGCAAAACATGACAGTTCCCTTCTGCTTTTTTCACCAGGACCGGTACTATAGAACATATATTGGTTTAGAACTCTTGGTGGTCTTGAATAGTGTCATTTATGACGCCAAGTTGTGGCATGTATAATTTTAGTTGTAGGGAGTAGGAAAACATGGGAATCCAATCCCATGCTTATTGACTTATTGTATTCTATATGCCTCCGAGTTCAAAGGCCCAGTGAGGTACATACAATTACTTATTTAACTGCTTTATGGAATTACAAGCGATCCGGAGCTCAACCATAATACAAGGATAAACTAGTTCTTACCAAGGACTACAGTGCAGGAATGTTCTTACCCCAACATCCACCTATTCTTCATTCCTTCTTAAAGTTGATCAAGTAATAGTGTGCTATACAACTAAATGGTGATGCATCTTCACCTAGAATTGCACTTTAAAAAATTATGATGGATTAGACTTGGGTTTGAAAATTAGGTTTATTCTATGAATTGGGTTGGATATAGACTTAAGAATTATAATAATTTCGCGAGTAAAACTTTAATTAAATTTGATTCACTTCAACACACTTATAGGTTTAATCATGCTTAAAGAATATTATTTTTTTTAATATAGGCATCTCAATCTCCACAAGATACATTACAAAGCACCAATAAAAATCAAAAGAATGAGCACTGTCATCCTACCATAAGATTGTTAATGTCCTTTCAAAAAGTCAAATAATATATAGACAAAAAAAATTAGGAATGTGAAATCATACCAACAAAAAAGCCTTTGTCTGTTATTGAGAGCTCACTTTTCTTTTAAGATAAGTGTATGTTACAGGTTAAGTATTTAGGGGTTCAAGCTCTTAATTTTAATAGATTAGTTATATTTTATTAGAAAGTCAATAAATAAATTAGAAATTCCCAATATAAGTAAGATACATAGTTTATAAACCTTCAAAATCTTTAACCAATAACTAATATAACCTACAAACACAATCTAGGCCAATTCATTAACACTAGAAACTAGCTAATTTATATTGTTGTTGTCTTTGATATTGACCTTTCCCTGTTCCCCACTCCACTAACTAACTCTCTAGGATGTTATTAGCATCTTGTTGCAGCTCCTAGCCATTACACTCATCATTATCAAGTCCATCATCCAATGTACTATTTCAGTTTTAATACATTCCATTGTCTTCGAAGTGTGATTGCTTTTAGTTGCTCCCTCGATATTGTGGCAAAACTACTAGGGAAACTTCCACCACTTTGTGCAGGATACGCTTTTGACAATTGGCTCACTTACAGCTCTAAATTGTGGATGGAAGAGGAATAATTCTTTGTTACTTATTCGAATTTACCTTCCAAACTCTTTTGTGCATCATCTAGGCTTCCAAGCTTGTCTAAGATCTTATCTAACATGGAGTCCATCATGTTCAGCTCGCCTTGTTCAAAAACAGGAGGTCCTTAAGGTTTGATTTGGCCTCCTACATTGTTAGATCACGAAAAGTTGCGGTGATTTTTCCATCCAAGGTTGTACATGTTAGAGTAGGGGTTGTTTCCCCCTCCTTGAGCATATTATGCTCCCATGTAGTTTACTTGCTCTGCTCCATCACCCTTCATTAGGAAACAATCAATGGTGTCATGGTCCATTTGTCCATATAGCTCGCATTTTTGTTGAATGACTTTAACAGAAGCGAAAGATGATGCTTTCATGTTGTTAAGTTCTTGAGTCAAGCTGTCAATTTTGGCTTGCATTTCTGTCATTTGATCGATAGTTATAGCTCCCTTTGTTCACAAACAATTATAAGTTGTCTACTTATTTCATTAATTGTGTTGTTACTTATTTATGTCATTTGATCCATAAACAATTGTTACTGGCCATTTCTCCTAAAAGCTCGTCTGCTTCATCCACAGTCTTTCTCATTAGCGATCCTCCTGAGGATGCATTAATTGTGCCTCTCGTGGGTGGGGTTACTCCATTATAGAATGTTTGCAAAAGGATTTCCTTGGGTAGGTTATGATGTGTGCATTTCCTTTGCAAGTCTTTATATCTTTCCCACGCTTTGTAAATCGACTCCCCATCACTTTGCTGAAAGTTAGTGATCTTCTTAATGATCTTTGTAGTCTTGGTGACGGGAAAGTATTTATCCAAAAGGGCATGTATTAATTTGTCCCATGTGGCGATGTTGGATGGGCTGAGGGAGTAGTACCAAGCCTTCGCTCTATCCCTTAAAGTGAAATGGAAGAGTCCAATTCTCATTGCATCTTCTGACATCTGATGATATCGAAAGGTATCTCATATTTCGAGGAAGTTCACAATATGTGCATTGAGGTCTTCATTTTTCAGTCCATAAAATTGCATATTTGTATATAGCATGCTCAGAAGGGTTAGTTTAATTTCAAATGAGATAGCTTGAACTGGTGGCTTAGCCATACCTTGACTTGCTGCAATGAAACCTGACCTCATAACATCCAAGAGAGTTCTCGACTGATACCCTTAGTTCACTCCTTGATCGAACTCTTGGTTATATTCATCCACCATTGGTTCCTCAACTGCTTCTTCTTGGTGTTTGGCTCTTCGGATAGCTTGTTCCAACTGAATAATGTCAAGTGTCAAATCTTCCATTATCCAATTTGTATTTATTGTGGTTAAAAGCCTTAAACTAAAGTAACTAAAAACACCTTTGACTAAAAAGACCTAAACTAATCCTACGCGCTCCCTGGCAATGACGCCAAAAACTTGATCATGTTAGTTGATCTTTGCAATTATAGCCCTCAAATACTACAAGTGCATGGGTTATGAATTGTAGCAATTGAAAGGTTGATCCTACGAGGAGGATGAACTAATTTAATTCTAGGGTGTCTAAGGCTCAGAGAAATAATAAGGTGAAATTAAAAATGAAAAGAATATAAACAAGGGACTTTGATTGCGGGAATTCAACTCAAGAAATTAACACAAATGAAGAATTGAAATTGAGCAACAAAAAATGTCACTATGGAAACTAGTCAAGAGAATTTACGAAGTTATGAGAGAGAGGGGATTTTACCTATCATTAATACTAACCTAGTCAATTATGTGTTATCAGGGTGTCGGTTCTAAACTATCATAGGGGGAATTACTCTTTTTCGAGTTATAATCTCACACCCTAAATCATTAACCCTAATTAAATTATGAAATTTGCAATCTCTCAATTAATAAAAGACTCATAATTAAAATTAGATCGAAAGTTCTATACCAAACTACTAGGTCTCATATGGGATCTCTCTTCGCATAAAAACTGATATGATTAACTACGTGATCTATTGGATCGCTTAACTCTGGTTAACCCAATCCAATTATTTTTATATGGCTCACCCTCTCGGTTTGTTACCAAAATATGCAAAACTTGAAGTTAATCATAACATCCAATCAATAAAACATAAAATCGATTATATTAACATTAAATCAAAGTAAAATCTTGAAGGAAGAGTTAGAACATTGTCAATAATCCAAAACTCATAATTATACAATCCATTTCAATCTTATACGTTAAATGAACAAAAATGAAATGGAAAGGAAATAGAACTTGGATCGGACAATCCAGGAAGTAAGCAGCATCGAGACATCGCCTAATTTGGGAAGTAACAGCATCGAGACTCGCTTCTTCTTCTCTCTCTCTTCTTTTCTCTCTCTTAAACTTTCCAAAAGTGGCAGAATGTAAAAGATCCCTTAGGGTTATATAGTATTTCCAATTAGGGTAACCCTAGGTTCTCTTCCGAGTTCGAAAGGTCTAAAAAATCTTTCGAAAACTCAAGTTAGGACTGCTATTAGTGTATTTATCGCGCAGGCCATGATCATGGTCAAGAGTTTTTGCTTCTATCACAATTGTGGCCCATAACGACATGATCGTGGCTCCCTGCACTAGCTTCTATCACGATTGTGGCATATTCCCCATGATCTTAGCTCCTTGCTCTTGCTTTTATGACGATCGTAGCCTGAGTTGTGTTAGAGTAGTGTGCTAAAGATAATCGCCTTTGGTGCATTTTGTACAAAGTTGTGTACAAACTTTATTTTCAATAATAAAGAAAGACATATTTCATTAATTTGGTGTTCATAATTTATGAATTGATATTGATCTATAAGCGAATTAATGAAGTCCATGATATATGATATATGACATAGCACGAATGAAATCATGATGTGATCATACTATTAAGATTCCTATCATATGCAATTATGTTAGTATCTAAATTATCCCTAGTCATATGATTAATGAGATTGTATATCGTTAATCCAGATAGACTAGGACATGTCAAACTCCTTGATTTGATCAAGCAGTAGATCTCAGAAATTATAAACAAGAGATGTTTAGAGTTGAGCAATGTTAGGTTTCATACAAACTATTTGTACATCAAAATAGCAATAATTAAATCACAAGGAACTCTTTCCGTATCTTCGTCCTCTTCTTCACTAGAAGACCATCGAGTTGTTTCTAATTTAAAGTGTACAGCAAGATGTGTACTCAACACCTTATCTTTGTCTATATTGAACCTCTAAAGCATTTTTCTAGTGTAATTCTCATGTGATAGCAAACTTTTTAGCTTTCCTATCATGGATGATTTTTATAACAAGCCATATGCCTTCCATAGCAAAATCCTTACTCAAATCATAATATGACTTTACAATCTTAAAATCATTTTGACCAATAATAAGTATGTTGTCAACATAAAAGAAAAAAGGAAACAAGACAAAGTTATCATTATATAATCTCATAAGAACATAATGGTTAAAGTAAGTATTTTTGAATCATCTCTTTCTTATAATAAAGTCAAACTTCCTGTACTATTTCCTTGGTGCTACCCTAACACAACTCAAGTGGATGAAATCTTCATAATTAAGCAAAAGATTTCATTAAAATAAATTACCTTCTTTTGGATAAATCCCTTAATAATCAATCTATCTTTGTACCATGAAATTAAAGTGTCATCAGCACACTTCACTATGGAAACTCATCAATTCTTCAAAGCTTTTTAGTCATTAGGTAGTTTAACTAAATTATAAGTGTTATTATCAAATAAGGATTTCATATCATCCATCATAACTTCAAATCATTTCTCCTTCTACTTACTATTTATAGCTTCTTTAAAGCTTTTAGGTTCTCCATCACTCTAGAAAATATCATGAGAGGAGTTTTTAAAGCCTTTATAGTTATTACTAATCATTTTGCACTTTATCTCCATTTTTATCTTCCTTTTGGATCTCAACATCTTAATGACCATCTTTCGCTATATTTTATTCATCACTAAAAGAAATTGAATCAATGTCAACCAAGATCTTTCCTTTAAGAATCATTCCTCTAAGCCTTATTAATTTCCTTGATAGTATTTTCCCAAGGAAAACTACATTATAACTTTTAACAAGTTTCTTCTTTATTAGATCATAAAATTGGCAATTGAACTCATTTAAATATAACCCATGACAACAAATTGCTTAGTTATAACATTTAGCTTCGACATATCATTTTTAGGAATATGCACAAGTGTTTTACATCTAAATATTATCAAATGATCTTAGGAAGTATCCTTTTTAAACCAAACTATCTCGGGAACATTACCATTGAAACAATAGTAGGATACAAATTGATAACATGAGAAATTATGGAAAGTTCTTCTACCCAAAAGCAATTTGGCAACTTTTCTTCCACAAGTAAGTTTCTAATTTTTAACTTTCTCCATTAAAGTTTTGCTCATCCTCTCTACCAAACCATTCAATTAAGGAGTCTTAAGAGGATTTTTTTTTTAATGTGTGAAAATGTGTTGCTTGAGATAGTTATCAAAAGATCAACAATATTTAACACCATTATCATTATGAATGTCTTTTAATTTATTGTTTATTTTTCTATCAAAAAAGGTTTGAAGTTCTTTAAACTTCTTAAGAACCTAATATTTGGCCTTCAAAGCATAAACCTAAAGTTTCCTAGAATGATCACCCATAGAGGTGTTAGAATAAATTATACAACCATGTGATCTCATCTTAAAATGATCACAAATATGAGTGTACAAACTTTAGTAAATCCAACTTTTCAAAAGGGGGATGACTCTAAAAAGAAACTTTTACTTTCTTAAAGAAATGAACATACTTTTCCAACCTAGCTTCTTTAATCCCATAAAGTAAGATTTTCTTATCAAACAATCAATCCCCTTGACACTCATATGATTCAATCTTTTATGCCTAATTTTGATGATTAGTCTCCACTACAATAATCAAGATGCAAGAAATAAAACCTTGCATTATGTATAAATTAGAGGACCTATTACCTCGAGCGACAACTAACGAACCTTTAATAAGTTTTCATTATTCATTATTAAAGACTATTGGTCTTTAATGGAACCCAAAAGAGGGAAGGGTAAATTAGGTATTGGTAAATTTAAAGTATTATTTTAATCAATGAACTCAATTTAACATCAATCAATATATAATAATAAAGGGATTAATTAAAGTAAATCAATTGAACAATGATTTAAAGTGGACAGAGAAGAGAAAGGCAAATTAATTTATAGTGACTTAACAAAAAAACACTTGCTAATGTCAACTCTTCAAGACACTTCTTGTAATTTCTATTAGTTCTATTTTTTAACAAGGCAAAAAAGGAACCTCTTACAATAATTTTGTATTTTAGCAAGTAAAGAGCAACTTTTTTCTTTTCATACAAAACCACTTTTTTTTTTAAGAGGAACATTGAGCCATATGGCTTTTAGGGTTAGCCCAAAGCTTAGTCAACCTAAATTTGGCCTATTGACTTTAGGTCAACTAAGATTTATTTTATATCACTCATTTATATACATCTCTCAAAACTTTATTAGATCAAAATTATTAAAAATAATGCAAATATAAATATTGGACTTACAATTTTAAAACTTAATTGTGATTAAGAAAAAGTTCACAATGTCTAGTACTTGAATCACAGATAAACAATTATACAAATAAAGTAGAAATAGTTGCTTGATACTAGACTTGCATGCATGCTGGATAAATAATACAAAATAATTTGAGTACTCTTTTCAAACTCATGTTGAAGATTAAAGGTTTTCGTTACATACAATACCCTCCGATATACTTTTGTGATCAAATTTCGAAACAATAATAAGATAATAAATTGTCCACGGAATACTCAGCTTGACCGGATTTTTTCCAATTCTTTCAATTTCTTTGCTTTCACAAATTAGTCTCACATTTTACCTTCGTCTTTCAACTTTTTTCCCAAGTTCAGAATCTGTCACTTAGTCATGCCTTTCATATGGAAGAACTACATGATTATTAATCCGATGATCCAAAGATTGTTATAAAATATCATGCTCTAAAACATGCCTAGAAGCTACATAAGATGAATTTGACTAGTTCCAAGTAATCTAAATTTACGAAGTAATGGATGGTTCTTGTGGTTGGCTCTGAAAAGGTTAAAACAAGTATGCATGTTCAGTTTGTGGATCAGAATGGATACATAGGAATTTATGCCCTGCAACTAGCAAACAAGATTCCATACAGCTCATACATGCTCAAAATTAGCATAAGTACCTTAACTAGCGGCAATACTAACATTACATACTTTCAGATAAAGAATCGGGTGCTTTGATGCAAAATCAGCAAGTGTAAAATCAATTCCTGAACAATCTTGAAACGTAAATTGATTTAACTTCTGAAGGTTTAGAATGGCCACAAACCTATGAAACTTTTCACTAATGCATATGCACTATAGAACTTGCACTGATACATCAAAACATAATAGGGCATGACGCTGGAAGCAAGATTGCTCGATAATAACAGAATCTGCAAATAAACTATTGAATCTTAGGAATTGCAACATCACTCAGACACTAGAGAACCTAAACTGAAACAAGGCTAGTAATTGTCATCCTGGAATTAGATACAAACTTGGATTATGTAATCAACCAGAGATATTCGATAACTACAGTCAAATATGTAGCCTATTTTCGCTACGTAAGAACCTCATTTCTATGTGAATGGCACAAATGGACCTTCATGGGGCTAACAGATGTAAACTACATGCATTCATGACGTATTAGGATAACTCAGGTAAAAATAAATTATGCATTTGGTCATATCTCCAATAAAACTATGAAGTATCGGGCACGGATAACCGAAGTCTACTCATCTCTTCTCGAGAGAAACATCTGTCAATAAATGAATCATGATCTCATTCCTATTCTATACTTTGTTGTACTCGTGAGTTGGTCAGATTTTTTCCAAAACACTTTCTTTAGAGAGAGAATTGATGAATTAGTTTAACAAGAGGCTAAATTACTATAGAAACCAAACAAAAATAATATAGAAAATTCAAATTTGTAATCATACAGTGAACTGGCAAACTATTGTTTAAATATCTAGTCATATGTATAAAGTGCCAAATTGTACCACCATACAGTTATCTTCTAATAATCCACTGCTAATTCTTAGCTATTTCCTTCATAGTTTGCAACTTCAATTTATGAATAGAAGCAAACACACAGTCCCTACAATACAGGGGTAATCAATACATCAACTTTTTAGTTTTTGGTGGTTTTAAACATTAAACTTTGACGAGCAACAGCCACTAGAGAAGGCAAATTTCACCTCGCCAACCTGGGCAAGTAGTGCATAATTCTCTGCTCTAGATCTAATATGAAAAGGCCTTTGCAGCACTAAAATTCACTTGTCTTGCCATTAACCCACCAGCAGGTGTTGAAGACATTTCTCAACTATTGGTGTACACTTAAAGCAGAGGTTCTGCAATAGCAGCCAACACATCATACACGGATTTGAATAACCAGCAGACTAAAATTGGGCATATACAACAACATACAACAAGCAGTCATTGTGTAAGCATTAAGGCAATATTGGATCACCTGATGATGGAAGCAATTGCAACTCTGATTCATCAGCTTGTCGATTGGTAGTATAATCTGCCCCAGAATTACCTAAAGAATTAGAATAAATTAAGTTATGCATATTTTTCTTCAAGAAAAGTGTTGCTGGAAAAGTGAGCATGTAAAATACAATACTGAATAGTGGAAGTTCAGTCCTTTCAACGGCATACTCTATTTGGAAGTGATTTCATTCCAATTCATTGCAAGAAAATGACCAGGTCTAGGTAGACTAATTATAAAATGAATAAATGGATACAGTTGACACCAAACGTATGAAAACCTAATTAAGTGTCGGATGTTTATCTCCGTCGTGGAAAAAATACATGGCCACACAAATTAGCTGGAACAATGGAGAGAAAATATCAGCTTAAATAAATTGCATACCAAAAGAATGATGTAGCCCTTTAACAGCTTCAAAGTTCTTGTAAGTGTACCCAACAAAACTTAAATCTTTAGGAGTTAATAGCATCTGCATGAGTAGAAGATCTCAAGTTCAATAGTAACTTCATGACAAACAGCAGTTACAGAGTAGTAGGTGCTCATTCACGATATACTCAGGAAATCAGCAATTTTCACCCAAACATATGGATTATTGTGATAAGAGATAGGTACAGCAAAGCATCAAAAGAAGAACTATCTTCTACTCCCCAACAAATTCATTAATTCACCACACAATATTGTGCTAGAACCAAGCGAATCAGAAACCAAGGACACTAAATGATCCCATTCAGCCTATTTCTTTTCCATTTCTTCCTCTGTTCTTCAGAGTAGAGTGAAACGGAGGTTACTGACATTAAAAAGTGGACGTGGTGAGGGGCACATAAATAAGTAGTTAAGTCAGTAATGTCCTAATAGCCAGCATACTTTTGACATTTTAAGCTCAAAAGCATAGTAAATTAGACAAACTGTCCCAACCTGCCATCTTTTATTCTACTAATGTAGATACATACTAGTTTGCTCAAACATTATACAAAAACTGAGCTGTTCCAGTCCAGATCCAACAGCAACAATTGTTTTTTTCCTTTTCAGCTACATGTGGCAATAAAACCAGGGAAATTTGGAATGCACAACAGAGGAACACAGTAATAATGGTTATTGAACATTGTGATAGATTATGAAAGTTGAGAGAGAGCCAGTACAACAGCACAACAGACCTTTCGCGAGGGTCCTGACCCAGATCTTGCTGGTGCTGGATGATCCAACTGATAAAAGTAGAAACATTTAATGCATGAATAAAAACAAACGAAAGGAAACTATTTACGATTAAATATCTGAGGAACTCATTAAAAGATAAGTATTGCCGGATTAATCACTTGAAGGTTAGACAATATTGCTATTGACAGCAGAAGAACAAAAAGATATAAAATTAAGACAAAATATTGGATAAGTAGTAATACTTCATCAAACTTCATAAAATTCTGGGTGTCTAGCTCTCCATTGATTTGTGGTTTAAATGCTGCATCCATTTCATAAAGTTTATCCCACATAAGGCCGTTGAACCAAGGATGAGCCTAACAGGGAAATGTAATAATTACTTCAGGAAACACACATGAAAGAAAAGTTCACAATGTAGAAAAATTAAAATTTCTTACCTTTATTTGGTGGGCACCTCCAGTACCCAGCCTATGTTCAACATCACACAATAACCTATAAATTAGATCCTTTGCCTCAAGTGACAACCTTGAATCTTCTGGGAACTTGAGATGATTTCTCCAGTGAACAATCTGCTAAGTGATTAACAGGGAATAAGTGAAATGTATATGTGCAAAAGAAGATAAGATTTCATTAGAAAAACGTGAACAAATAATGAGTAAAAGCATCTACTAGGTACAAATCCAACATGATCAAAGGGCATCATGCTGGTCAGATCATAGAATTCTGGACACCAAAACACGTTTGAAATGCGAAAAAGTATTGGAGGAAAACTGTAGAACATTTTCAACTAGAAAAACAGAGCTGAAGACACATCTATAAATGAGATATTAGAGCATATTCAATAAGAAGTAGATGAGGAGGTCAGAGACCAAGCAATGTTGGAATGATATAATTGATAGTAACATACATATATATTACCTTTCTACATGTGGTTATCGGATCATCCGAGTAAAATGGAGGATATCCAACTAGCATCTCATACATTATTGCTCCTAAAGACCACCTGAACAAAGTTCAAAAATAACCAAGTCATTCACAACACAATAATAACATAAATGAAATCATTATACAGAGAAACTTCATAACAGAAAATAACCAATAATAGTTAGAAGATTTTAATGAAGTAAACAAGACTTCCCAACGCTAGCATCCATATTATTAAAGTCACAAATAAGGGCCTTCTAGATGTCATTCACAGCATCCCCTGAATGGGAACATACTATTTATAGAGGAAAGCAAACTAACCAATCACACTCCATGCCATATCCTTTCTTCAGCAACACTTCAGGAGCAATGTAATCCGGTGTTCCCACAGTTGAAAATGCCTTTCAAGAAAGTAAATAGCATTAAGTCATCAGAAGTTGAAAACAGTAACATAACATATTAATGAACTACGACGGGATGCAGAGATAAAAAACATTTCAAGACCACAAATTAATTGAGTATTAGCATGTCATCTAATTAATACAGTCCATCCATTTAAAGAGTTCCCTTTTGAAAGATTGAAATGCTAATATAACAGATCTGGGTGCACCATCAGATGGCTTATCCATATCCAACCAACAGTCAAGAAACTTTAATCTGTCAGTGAGACTGGTGGAATACTACCAAATAAAAATCAACAATATGTCAAAAAGGTCAAGATTTTAGATGGTAAAAGAACAACACTAGGATGTAATGCATGTCATAAGACGGTGAAGATTATTAGTTACAACAACAACATAAAAGGTTGACAGAGAAAAACAAAAAGTTAGAGCAAGTAGTAATGAATTCTGATTTAATACCCTGAAGCTTTTGTTGCACAATTGGAGCGAATTGGAAGAGAAATAAAAGTGAACACATCACTTCTAGCACTATGAAGCAAATATCCCAACTACTGGGGTGCTACAAAAATCTAGTACTTTAAAGTTATTGACATCCTATCAGAAAACAAAATATAATTCTTTAAGTTACTAATAGGTTTTGACCCTTTAAGATAATTGCTCTCATAGAGATTACTGGCAAGCAATCAAGCTATAAATAATCACAACACCATACCAACTTTCTCCTGTTCATTTGCCAATGCTGAAGCTGTTCATGGGGGCTTTTCCAAGTACTCTTCTTATCAGCATCAGGAAAACATCCATCAATATCCATTGGTTCACTAAAGTTCCCATCCTCAATTGCTTTATTTTCATGGATCACAGATAAAGCTGTACAATCAAGGGGCTTACAAAGACCAAAATCTGACAACTTCATGTGACCATTTTTGTCCAGAAGGAGGTTATCAGGTTTAATATCTCTGAAAAAAGCACAATTAAGACAACGAGAGCAGCAGTTACCAACTTAAAACAGAATAGTTATCTAGCAATATCATTGTCATATAATATGCATTTGCAGTTGGTTGATATCCAACCTGTGAATGTAATTATGTTTGTGTATCGACTCAATGGCAAGAACACTTTGGGCAATGTAAAACCTAGCAACATCTTCAGTCAAAGTGTCCTCCCTCATCAGTAGAGTCATCATATCACCCCCAGGAAGGTATTCCATTATCAAATATAAATACTCTGCATCTTGAAATGAGTAATAAAGTTTTACAATGCAGTGGCTTGCAACTTCTGCCAACAAATCCCTTTCAGCCCTAACATGTTCTACCTACGAAGCATGATAAGGTTATGTCAAAGAACTGAAGTATGGGGCAAAGCAGCATGAACTATTAAAAGTAGATACAAAATGAAATGCATAAAGGTAAGGGCAAAGGCTCAGTTTGACAATATATTAGAAAGTGAAGTCTTAACAAAAGGTATGTGGAAGAACAGAGCGGTAAGATAGAACAATCTAAAGCTCAGCATTGAAGCGGAGAACATCGCTTACCAGCTTTTTGTGAAGCTGTTAAGCGCTCATAAGTTATAATCACAATGACTTTGCAACAACAACTATTAAATACTCACCCTAAATTGAAGTACTTCATTTTCAAATGAAAGCCAAATTATACATTACTTCAACTAAATTAGATACAGCTTGCATTTAGAAACAGATTTCATGTCGTTAGATTAGACATTGTGATGGATGTAATCTGGGTAGAGATAGACATGCAAAGACTGGCCCCAGAGAGACTGTAACAACATTCAAATGTAATGAGGTGATAATTTTTTTGGTATGAAATGAAACAATTAGAGAGAGTTCACAACTAGGTGTAGTTTTATTAAATAAATTACCAGTCTGCATCTCATCTCACCTGTCCTCTCATCAGCATTTCGGATTTCTTCAACTTTTTCATGGCATATATGTTTCCAGATTTCTTCTCGCGGCATAGTCGAACCTGCAATGGGTGAGTACGACTTATTGTAATCTGGAAAGAGACATCAAGAATGATAAAGAACAAACACAGGAGAATAAAACCAATTGACGAACTAGTATGCCTTGTTCGTGTATCAATTATCATGCTCATATCTAACCTCACCAAAGGCTCCTCTCCCAATGATTGTGAGAAGATCAAAATCATCAACACAAATCTTGTGCCTTTTAAGTCGCATAAATTGTGTCTCTTTTCTTTCTAAGTCTTTAATAAGATTCATCTGTTCCTCTTTGGGTACATCAGAAGATGCTAACTTTCTTTCTAAAACCCATCTCCTGTACCAATAGCACACTACCATGATCAGTTAGAAATTGTATCTTGAATCAGAATCTCAGGCAGAGCCAAAAATTGTCTAGGTTGAAAATATGTTTATACTTAACATGCAATCGATCATAATGCTTTCATTTTCATAATAAAGGGCAAGTCATGAAGGCACGCCACAAGTAAACGCAAACCAAGTTAAACAAGGGTAACAGCCAGACAAACCACCCAACTAGTATAAGGCATACCAATGATGATGAATGCAGCATACAGCAACGATATCACCGAGCTCATGTAGGAAATCCAGATGCTCAAAAGGCTAAGGATTAGAGAAACATATAAAGGTATATGTGATGGCCTGTAGCTAAGAACATGGCATAATATAAAATACAAGAATTTTTTTCTATAACTCAAGACAAAATTGTTGCAGCTAGTTTTGTCATAAAGGGCAAAAACTAGTAGCAACCATCAGGAAAGGTGCAAGGAACTTTTTGCATACATAGAAGTGTCTATCTGCCAGTGTTCCAGATCAGCCTGTGAACAGAATCTAATAATAGAATGCCAAGATAGTGAGATATTTCATTGTTGGGTGGAAGACAAACTATTGCCAATTCAGAGTTGAGGCTCGAAATGTCAAAAATGAGGACTGTTTGGACTAAGTTCTGAGCATCTCGAGTGTGAAATTCAAAAGACGTTGTAGTAGTAGGCATTGCCACTAATCTAGAGAAAAGGATGTAATTCTTCTATATCCTCGGAACTATACTAGATGACAAGCAAATACACTGAAGTTAAATAATTTAGGCTTTTCAAATCCAAGTAGATCAAGTTCATTCAAAAAGTAACAGAACCATTATGTTCCATAAGTTTCGTAGAACGAATATCATTCAAGTGAAGTTGTCACTGTCAAATGTCAAAAGCTACAGAAGAAGAACAGGGTCTTCTGTCCATTTGCCTTCTCACCTGTAAGAAACATACCTAAAAGTTTCTAAACATAGTAAAACAGAAAAAGAAAAAGAAGAATACCAAAAAGTTTTCCATTCTAATCTAAACTATAGCAAAGCAAAGGGTTATAGCAGTTAATAATGTGCATGGAACAAAATAAATACAAAATAAACGAATCTACTAAAGCCCAAAGCTGCTCATCTAGAAGACCAGTTTGAATGAAACAAGCAAGTGACCTCTCTTTCCGTTCTTGAATATTCTTCATATGGGCACGGTAGTGATTCTCTATGAACTGCTTGGCAGCCGCCACTTTCTCCATAGTTAAGCTCGATCCTAGTACCTCCTCATCTTCTCCTCCTCCCCCCTTCTCTTCCTCTTCTATGCCCTCCATCTTCTGCTTTCTTCTTCTTCTTCTTCTTCACTCTATCTCTCTCAGTTAAAAATTCACCTTTTCTCAGTTAACTCAAGAAGATTAACAATAAATAATCTCAAGCTAGCCTTTCTTTTTCTTCAGGTTTGTTTATCATCTCTCCCAATCTGTCTCCGAAGCTCTCTCACTTTGATTATTGTTGTTCCAAACAACACAAGACAGCCAGACCACTGCTCTCTCTCTCTCTACAGTCTCCACTCTCCACCCAACACAAAAAGAAAGCAAAGATGCAGGTGAAAGAGTCCCTTGGATCCTCTGCACTACACTTGCGTACACTCTGTCACCCACAAACCCAATAGCCCTTAGCCACGTGGTGTGTCTGCTTTCGTTGTCCTCGTACTCGCACGCCTCTTGTGCATTGCGCACTTGCAAACGTAGAGGATTGGAGCTCGTCTATTTATTATTAGTTATTAATGTCATGACTCATAACTGGGTGGTCGTCAGGTGCTTACGCGCGCTGTGCTTCGCGTGGGTCTAAAGTGAGCTACAGATCGCTGTTCCCCTCATTTCACAATGAATGACGTTTCTACAGATTCTCCCCCACAAAGCTTTCCGCATCTCGTCTTATATAGACCAAACGAATCAAATACGACCAACATTTCGTATCCAGCATACAACAGTCCCCAACCTTTCTAAATATGCAAATCACCACCTTTTGGTTATATATATAAATATAAATCTGAAATTAAAAATCAAACTACAAGATGATTAATCAATTTTACAATATTAAATATTCTTTAAAACAACAAAAAATCACGTTTACAAGATTATAAAATACAATTGATTGAAGGGAATGCATGTGCAATTCTAAAACATCAAATTGAAACAGGTATAAAATAATATACGAAAGATATCCTTAGGACTTTACTATGTTTTTGACTTTATTCTAATTTAATGAATGACTCTAATTCTTTGGACCGATAAGAATTCCTAAATTACAATTATTTCTTCTCTCGAGCAATATAATCTCTATTCTTAGTTTGAATCAAATAAATCTTTTTCTAATTAAGACAACCCAAAAATGTATTTATCCAGTTTCTAAATTCTCGTGATAGATTTTATCCTAACTCAAAAGAATCATATAATTCTCTCTCTAAGTAACCTTCATCATTCATGTTGTGGTATAAATATGCAAATTATCTGTCAATCTCAATGCATGAATCTAATATTAATTCTTCAACTTTCTTTCTTTCAATTCAAAGCAATGTAAGAATATGAATAATTCTCAAGAAAATTAGGAATTTTAGAAGAACAAAATATTAATTTAAAACATCTCATTCTAAGGTGCATCCCACTTAGATCTATATCTCAATTAATTTGTGAATAAACGAGAAAAATAACATAAAAATAAGAAAGAGCAAATGATAAAGGAAACATCTTTCATGATTCTTGAATCTTTAAATTCTTGTTGAATCTTGTTAAAATAGTTGTTCCTCTTCTAAGATATTCTTTCCCTTTGATCTCTAGTTATTTTGATTGGCTCATAATTGACTCCTTTTTCCTTCAAAACTTATGTATGAAAAAAAAACCATACTAATTATAATTGCCTCCTCTTTCAACAAATTAAACCCTAATATTTTACACCTAACACAACCCAGACATGAGATCATATGGGCTTTATATTGCTTATATCATATTTTGAAACTTTTACATGAATAATCACCATTAATATAGTGATGAACACAGGTTCATGTTGTTAGTATATTGTTGAACATGGACTAAATATGAGGTACGTTAGTTGCACTTAGAGAAATAGAACGTCCCTTATTGGAACACAATTTGATTAGGGTGACATGTTGATGCGGACCAGTTAGCTTTGGATTACATGGAAGATCTTGACCGCGGCAAGGTTTGCGGCAGGATGCGAAAAAAGA
>JAOSBK010000008.1:39811717-39826011 GCA_027568895.1 Erythroxylum shatona | reverse complement strand
TTATTAATAATAAATATTTTCATTACAAAACTGTAACTAAAGAAGATAAAGTTACATGTAAATACACTTGCTTTCCATGGCACTATATTTACATAACTCCAACACATATCCCTAATTCCCATCCCTTCTAGGTGACCCTCAAAGCTCTTTTGAGTCAATGTCTTTGTGAATGGATCAATAAGGTTTTGCTCAATGGGAATCTTTACCACATCCACCTCTCCACGTTGTATTATCTCCCTTATGAGTTGATACTTTTGCTTAAAATGTTTAGCAACTTTATGGTTTCGAGATTATCACAAAAAAGTGTAATGACTTTTTCTGCCTCTAGAACTACCACCAAATCATTTAGGAACTTTCGCAGCGAGACTGCTTCCTTTAATGCTTCACAAGCAGCAACATACTAAGCCTCCGTAATCGAATCATCAATACAAGATTGCTTGACACTCCTTCAGACTATGGCTCTAACTCCTAAAGTAAATAAAGAACTAGAAGTTGATTTCCTTGAATAAACATCTGATTGGAAATCAGAATATGTATATCCTGTTAGAATAAGGTTACTTCTAGAGTAAACAAGCATTAAGTTTTTCATCCTACGAAGATATTTAAGTATACACTTAATCGCAGTCTAATGTTCTATTCCTGGATTGGACTAAAATCTGCTTACCAGTCCCACTGTGTAACAGATATCAGGTCTAGTGCAAAGCATTGCATACATTAAACTTCCAACTGCCGAAGCATATGAAATATTACGCATGTGTTCAACCTCCTCTTGGGTTTTAGGTGCTTGTTCCTTTGAAAGTTTGATTCCGTGCCTAGTAGGTGTGAAACCCCTCTTGGAATCTTGTGTGGCCAACAAATTGAGCATATTCTCAATGTAGTTTAGTTGAGACAAGGGTATCTGTTTGTTCTTACGATCCCTTATAATTTTGATCCCTAGAACATAGTTAGCCTTTCCCAAATCCTTCATTGGAAAATGTTCATGCAGCTATCCATTAATCGTAGATAACATTCCCACATCATTCCCAATGAGTAGAATGTCATCAACATACAGGATTAGACAAGTAACCTTAACTTCTTGTATTCTTTTATAAACACAAGGCTTATCTAGGTTTTGTATGATCCCATAGGATTTGATAGACTTATCAAACCTAATGTTCCAAGACCTAGATGCTTGCTTAAATCCATAAATGGACCTTTGCAACTTGTAAACCTTATGCTCATTTCCCAGCTTAATGAATCCTTCTAGTTGGGCCATATAAATGGTCTCCTCATGATATCCATTAAGAAATGCGGTCTTGACATCTATTTACTATATTTCATAATCGAAATAGGCTGCTATGGCCAAAAGAGTCCTGATGAACTTAAGCATAGCGACCAGAGAAAAAGTCTCATCATAGTTTATACCCTCCTTTTGAGTATAGCCTTTAGCTACCAATCTAGCTTTAAAGGTCTCTACCTTTCCATCTGATCCTGTTTTCCTTTTGTAGATCCATTTACACCCTATGGCTTTTATACTTGGTGGTAGATCTACAAGTACCTAACTTCATTAGTGTACATGGAATCTATTTTCGATTCCATCGCCTTGAGCCATTTTTCTGCATCAACATCATTAACAGCCAGTGTATACGTAATGGGATCCATTTCTTCTTAGTCTGAGATGGCAATTAAGCCTTCAACTAAACCTAGATACCTATCTGGCTATCTCATAACCCTCCCACAATGTCTAGGAACAACTTGATGTTCAAGTTGCACTTTTGATTCAACTATTGAATCCATTTCAACATCTTGTTCTGTTATATCCAAAACAACTCTTGGTTTGGATGAAATAGCTAACTCTTTTAGTACTACTTCACTTCTTCCTTTGTGATTTCTCACAAACTCTTCCTTTAAGACGGTCACATTTGTGGACACAAATACCTTCCTATCCTGAGCACTGTAAAAATAGTACCCTCGAGTTCCTGTAGGATATCCTACAAACAAACATACTTCTGACCTTAGTTCCATCTTTGTGAATTCAGGCTTTAGAACATGGGCTGGGCAACCCCAAGTTCTTAAGTGCCTCAATGAAGGCACTCGGCTAGTCCACAACTCCCTAGGTGTTTTAGGCAATGATTTGGATGGAGCAAAGTTAAGAAGGTATGTTGTCATTTGTATAGCATATCCCCAGAATGATTTTGGAAGGCTAGCGTAGGACATCATTGATCTTACCATTTTCAATAGAGTTCTATTTCTCCTCTTAGCTACACCATTCTGTTGATGTGTTTGAGGAGCTGAAAATTTGGAAACAATTTTGTTTTCAATTACTGAAAATCTCTAGATAAATACTCACCACCTCGATCTGATTGAAGTTGTTTTAATGGCTTGCCTAGTTGCTTCTCAGCTTCAGCTTTGAATTCTTTGAAATTTTCAAAGGATTCACTCTTTTTATGTATCAAATACAAATAGCCATGTATTGAGTAATCATCTATAAAGGTTATGAAATATTCATAACCTCCTCTAGCTTGTACATTCATAGGCCCACACACATTAGTATGTACCATGTCCAATGTGGATTCAAATCTGTTTCCTTTGAAAGAAAATAAGGCTTTGGTCATTTGTCCTTTAATACAAGATTCACAGGTGGGTAATGGATCATTATCTAAGCCCATAAGAATCCCATCCTTTATTAAACTGTCAAGTCTTTTCTGATTGATATAACCCATTTTTAAGTGCCACAGATATTTTGAATTAATGCTAGAGACATCACATTGTCTTGGTTTTATCAATTCTGTGGTGTTTAGTGAGCTTGTCATAGGTTCTATAAAAAAATCCCTATTTAATTATCTCATTACAAATAAAATCCTTATTCTCATATATTGAAACAACATTTTCAAATATAAGGAATAACCAAATTTTATTAGACAAAAAATAGAAATCATGTTCCTTACAATCATTGATATGTAATAAACATTCTCTAAATATAACCTATAACCACTAGAAAAGTTCAAGATAACTACTTCCACTGGTTCTGCTAAAACATAGGATCTATCTGCTATCTTGACTTGAAATTGGCCTTTAGATAGTCTTTTCCTTTGCTGGAACCCCTGCATAGAATTGCAAACATGATTAGTGACTCCTGAATCTAATATCTAAAAATCAGATAAATCTACCACATTTCTAGTTCCTAGCAAACTTAGGAAACCCATATGTTGTTTGCTATTTAGGGACTCAAGCTAGACTGGACAATTTTTTTTTCAGTGGCCCATCTCATCATAATGGAAATACTTCCCTTGATGTTCTCTTTGGCCTTCTTTTTCATGGGATGGGCCTTGACCCCTATTTGGGCCTTCTTTTTATTGGACCCTTCTTCTTTTGCTTGTCCTTACCTTTGGGCTTAGAAGAAGATGCTATATTAGCTTCTTGCCCATGAGCCTTGATATTCAATATCTCCTCCGTACTCTGAAGAGTATTCATGAACTCACTCAAGGTGTAATCCTTGTTGTTGAGCTCATAATCTAACTTAAACTGCTGAAAAGAAGAGTTTAAGCTATTGATGATCATAATCATCTGCATGTCCGCATCCATGTCCACCCCAAACATCTCAGCCTCAATGACACAATGTCAATGTTGCGTCTCCAATCATTAAAATTCTCTCCATTTTCCAATTTGTTATTTGTCAAGAGCAAAGTGAGTGGATTCATATTGTTGTTGATTATGTCTGAAAATATAAATTATTAAAACATAAGCATACTAGTTAACAATATTGGAACTTTGTATAAAATCATGATACATGTATGCATGATGATAGATTTAACAAAACTTAAAAATTTAAAACTTTATACCACGATTATTTTTCTTATCTTTAACAGGCTAAGTGATGGTGGGCCATCTTATCTATTAAAAGAAAAAACGGGACCCTCCCGCTCAAAAAACTACCAAGCATCTTCATGCCTAACTTTTTGAGAAGCGCCATAATTTGGTCCATACTTTTACCAACAGAACTACGGAGGGCAGGTTATTGATTAAATATGTTAAGTGTGTAACCATTTGATTCATCCTCTAAAGGTACTTACAAACCATGCCTCAGTGGGAGGTCACATTTGCTACCAATAAATGGACTTATCACTAAGGAGACCCAAACCATGCAAGATCTAGGATTCATGCCCTCCGGTGGGGAGTAACACTTTACCACATGCAAATGGCCCATCATATGGAGATCATAAACTCTCACATAAGCATCCTCTCCCACTCAATCTTTTTGGGCTTTAAGTTTTAATAAATGTCATCTTGTCTAGATGCAATTTATTATTCATCCTATATTGTTTCATTATATATCTCATACATATAAAGCTTAGGGTTAGCTATTTTCTAAATGACATGCAATCACATAATATCACATATTATTTACATTCATTTATCCATTCATCACATGAACTAATAAGCCACTTTTGATTGTCCATCCTAGAAACATAAAAACTATTACCAGGATTTTAGGCCCAACAATTTCTTTTTGGACTTGGATCTTCCGCTTCGAACTCTTCGCTCATAATGACCCAGCCTATTTGGTAAGTAATAGCTTTTCTTTTACAATAAAGTTTTGATTTTCATAAAAACAAATTTATCATTTTGAAAACAAAAATTCCAGCACTAGTTTTTCATCAAAACCGAAACTTGTCCATATGAAACAAAAAATCTGGTACTTGTTTTTCATAAAAACTGAAACTTGTCCATATGAAACAAAAAATTCCAGCACTTATTTTTAATCAAAACCGAAATTTGTTGTGTCATAAAACTGAAAATTTGTCAACACAAAATTCCAGCACTTTAGTTTTCTAACAATTGAAACTTTGCCAATACACTTTGAACAAAACTGAAACCTTACGTCTTCATTTCTTCATCTATGGTTTCTTCTTCATCATTAAATGATTTTTTACATTACATAATCAAAGAAAACATAAAGATGAAATCAACAAGGAAATATGACGATGATAGGCCACCCTCCTTGTTACAAACCAAATGAACAAAACTTACAAGGTAACTTTAGCATCTATGGACAACTAAAAGAGCAAAACATACACCATATATATTTCAATCATATAAAAATATACAGCATACAAAAATGATTGCCAACCCATGCATCACATATAGGAACTGAAATCATGCATAAGAAAACTAGCTCTGATACCAATTGTTGGATCGGAAAAATAAAGCATGCACGATTTGGATAAAACGATAGTTTTCAAAACTTTTTAGAAATTAAAATTGCAGTGGAAGCAATATAACCAAATTAACATGCATAGCCATACATGATACGGTATAGGGATAAACATTTACATACTAACAAGATAGAAATTTTTACCGACTCTTTCACTACAGCTTTAACTCCTCGCTGTGCTATCCTATCCTCGACAATGTATCCTCTCCTAGGTGATGTATCCTCTTCTCGTTATTGTTTCCTCTTCTCGATATTGTATCCTTGATTAATTTGATCTACCACTTATTCTTCTTGGACAACTTGGTTAACAAGATCCTTTGGTGGGAAAGGAGAAGAAATACTTGAAGAGATTTTTTCCTTAAAAGAATGAAGCCAAAGATAAGACACCTCTTATGAAATTTTCAGCTATACCATGCAAGATAGGAGAGAGAGAGTCAAAAATGCAAGAACACCTTCTCACTTCTTCTCAATTTCGGTTAGCATCAAAAGAAAGAAGAGAGATGCATCACTTCATTCTTTAATCAATCATAAAGAAGCCAATAAATGAGACTCTTCTAATTTGTCTTTAAGATGGCTATACGAAAAGACCATTAACCTAAATAAGACATCAATTTCAATTTTTGGTGATAAAAGAAGGAAGATGGTCCATCAAATGCACCTCTTTCTTCTTTAATCCAATGAATGCTAATAGGTTACATGGTATCATTAAAAGACCACCATTAAACCATTTAATGATGATAAAGCATATTAAAAACATTGTCTTAAATATAGCAAACTAATGTTAAATGTGCATGTTTTAATTTAATTAATCAAATTGAATCAAATCTAGCCCATTTCTAAATGTTTATTTGGGCTTCTAATTAACAATTAATTAGTCTAAGCCCAACATTCAATCATAGGCTTTAAAACCTCTATTTGTACTTCTTACTTTGCTTGATAACCTTCTTAGAAGCCAAATGGGGAATCTAATTGGACTTATATAATTCAAGCTCCAATAAGCTCGAAATTAATTTAATTTCATTAGAATTAATTCTAGCTTATTAACTAAATGTCATTCCACTTAAAACAATTAGTTGAACTCTTGAATTACTAAATATTATTAGAACACATATTTCAAATAAGATGTCTAATTGCAAACTCTAATATGAACCAAATTATAGCCATCCACCCAATAAAGGTTAAAATTATCATTTTGCCCTTATGTTGATTTTTCCTTCTAGATCTCTCGTTTTACTCTATATGGTAATTAACATAAAAGATCTCATCTTGGAATTAAGACTTGATGGGTAGCTAGTCTATCAAACTACTGGAGTCAGTTTAATCACTAATTTTCATAAAACATCTAGAAGAAATCATATCACTATAAACTCTTTATTTGAGTGAATATTCCCTGATACATGTTTCAATTAATAATTCCAACATGAAGACACTAGATTTATGCTCTATAAAAATCCATTCCGATCATATCAAAAATTGTAATGAAACATATATGAGTTCATCACTCATCAAGATTGTGGTCTATAATAAACGAATGCTTAAGTTGTATGTTTTAAGATTAAAGTAATGGCCCACTTTTTTCTTTAAAACATACTTGATTCTAGGTTCATTTAATAGTGCTATTATCGATAGTCAACTACTATCATGATATGAAACTCGACATTCCTTTGAAATAAACTCTTTTACTTGGAGATAAATCGCAACATTACAGTCTAAACTATAATCAAGCGACTAACTTGATTATTCAACTATGAATCAATTATTTTAGATTCTAATAATATACATGTTTCCTATACATCTCTATGTATATGCATATTACTTACAAAAGAATCTCGGTACCTTATGACTAGATATATAATGCTTATACAAACCAAACTCTTTTATTTTATTAATAATAAATATTTTCATCACAAAAGTAACTGAAAGAAAATTAAGTTATAAGTAAATATACTTGCTTTCTAAGGCACCATATTTACATAACTCCAACAACAACTGCTTGTGAAAAATATTCATCTAAGTTGCATCTTGTCATTAAATGCCAATTAGGGAATCTCCATGCATTTTTCAATAGGGAAAAGATCGATACTAAAAGAGTTTTATGCTGACATGAAATTCCATATACGTTAGTTATGGCTTCCTTCAACTATTAAAGTCTCTCATCACAAAGTTAGGACTTCGAATTGACTATTTTTCTTATGTTATAGTTTTACTCTTATCCTTTGTGCTTAAAATGGTTTGAGCCATTATTGGCTAGCTTTGCAATTTTCCTTCTAAATTCTACTTATAATCCACTTGGAGCCTACTTCAGCTTGCAACTGTACTTGGAGACCATTTTCTCTTATTAACTCAATTTATTTTCTAAAAAACATATGTTGATTGTGGGTAGATAAATTAACAAAACTGCTATTATAGAAAGAGAATTTTATGAATTCTTGCCATTAAATATGGGTTATGGTAAGTAAATCATTTGTACAAGGGTTATTTATGCTAAGAAAAAAAGTTTTAATTATCATTTAAAAAGGTACTACGAAGTTTAACGTAAATAATATAAACCATTTTATTCCTCGATTATAGGTGTACCAGATGCAGAAAGATTTTATATCTTTAATGAAAAGTTTAATGTATATGACCTAACTTTGATCAAGTAATTATAGTAATAATCTAATTCTTTTTTAACTAATTATAAAGCATTGGATTACAGTGAAATAGATATTCAACTATTTGATATATAATGACTTTAAAAGATCTTTAGGATTTGAAGATTGTTAAATGAATTTAGACTTAAAATATAGATAATCCAAATTGCAAAATTATGGTACATTATCATTTCCTAAGAGATAACAATATATGGTGATAAATAAAGCTAATAAAAAGTTGTAAATGAAAAAGCTATTAAAGGATAAATGAGAAGAATGTTGTATATTGATACCTATAGTGCAATATATAATGTAAGAACTCAACTTTTCATAGTCTAGATATATTGATCTGCAATATAACTTAGTCTAACATATATTGGAGTAAGAACTATTTTAGCTACATATAATTTCACTTTAATGAAAAAGAATAGATAATGGAATTTTTACATATAGTTGTCTTAAGTTATTTAGTGATATAAAATTAAAATTATGTCATATTATCTATCACTACAAAATGTAGTTAAAAATGGAAGTATAAATATTTGTAAAGACTTTAGTTATATAATTAAGTGTTACAAGTTTGTAAAAGAATAAAGATTAAATTGCATTGCTAATATAAGGATTGCAACCAAGTGAAATTGTTAGATAAACATTTACAATCCAAATCTAAATAAGTGGAAACCAAGGTCTTCCTTAAGGAATAACTATTAGAGATGTAATAATTAAATTTGGTTCACTTTCAATTGTACTTCAAAATCTAAAGCCCTCACATATGTTAAAGATTCCAAGTATTCTTCAACTCCACACTTAATCTTAGTTAGCTTCGTTTTGCAATAATTTCCCATCTTATCCAATTCCAAAGACTTAGTAATAGTTCTTGTGCACTAATTAGCTTTTGCTAGAAAGTTCTAAAGTTTCTTTCCTTACATAATATATACACACAATATCTTAATGAGAGCCTAAAGATTTTCTTGTCTTTTTTCAACCCTAATCTAATTTTGCTTACCCAACTAATGATGTATACTTAGTCCTCCTCGATGCAAGTTTATTGGCACCAACTTAAAACTTGTCTCCATACTATTGTAGAATAGTGGAAAAATAAATGTTTAATAGATTTTGGATCTTGTTAATATAAGCTACATATGTTAATAGACGAGGAGCTTATAAGTCTACTTTGGTTTGGAGTCTTTACTTTATAGCTAACCATAAAACAAAAGATGCTTTAGGGATATAGATTACATCATATACTAGCTTGTTTCAAGCAACTTTAGGGAAAAGAGTGTGAGAAAGTTCTGATAAGTTGATAAATGATTAATTGAATATGTTTATTTACCCATACTTAATGTGTTTTGCTTGAAATTTGAGGGTTTCATAATATTTTTAGTACTTATTTTGCTTCAACTATTTTTTTAGGTGGTAATTGCCTTTATAGGCTAACTTTGGAGATACATAACCATGTATAGGGACTGTGTAAGTCATTGTAAACATTTAAAGTTTTGAATATGTTGTTAATGCCCATGTGAAGATACACGTCTATGTATGTTGACATACACGGTTGTGTATGTAACCTGTGTAAGCTTCTGCAACTATGTAAAGTCATGATTTGGATGGTATTTTGAGATACACAGTCACCTACATGATCGTGTATATTCTAGAAACCTTAGTTTTTACTATAAAAGGAATTAATTGAAGGTTAAACAAGGAGAAGCAATTTTGGAGTCGAATTAGACACCAAAAAAGGAAAGAAGAAGCAGTTCTGAAAGAAGGATGAGGAAAATGTGTTCATTACATTATAATATTCGATAGAGAGCAATCTTTGATTCAAATTTCAAGAAGATTTCATTTAAGATAAAATGGGATGTAGATTATATATTCTTTTATTTCTGATTGTTCTTATGAATATTTGATGCTAGATTTGTTTTCTATGTTTAAGAACTAATTTGTTTAATGCCTAGGTGTGATGAACCCTTAGTTTGGATGAATAGGATGATATGGTATTTTATTTAATGTAATTTTATTGATTTATTTATTGTGATTCCATTATGAATGAGATTTGTTCAATGTTTGGTTTTATATGATTGAGATTGAGAAATCCTTTTGTTTGAATAGATGTACTATATTTGGAAGGCGTTGCATGAAAACCTAGAGAAAGGTTGACATCAATCCTCTAGATTAGGGTCGAACATAGTAGTGAAATTCACAAATTGAGTAACGTAATCTTAATGGTTTTAACTAGAAAGAGATTTTAGTTAATTAATCGAGGGTTAGTTGTTAATAGCCTTGAGAAAGATACCAATATATGATAGGAATTTCCATAGTCCAATAATCAAAAGTTTAACTATAAGATAAAGGGTTAGTGTTTAAGATATCTTAGGGGGATTCATCACATAGGTACTACTTATTTGATATCATTTAATCGTTGTGCTTTTTCCATTTTAGTTCATTATTGTATTATAAACCTTTGTTTAGTTTAATTTTTAATGAAATTCACAACCAAATTCGATGGTTAGATAATAGAAAAAAGGTTAATACTAGTATTGATAGTCCTCATGAGATCGATTTGGACTTGCTAGTGCTAGCTCTAGAGTCTAGCCACATTGTGCACTTACGGTTAAAACTTATAATAGCATAAGCAAACATAAATAATCACTCAAGTTTTTGCGTCATTGTTGGGGATTATAATTTTAAGAAAGCCTAGCTTTTATTAATCTAATCATTATTACTTATTTTATTTTACTTCTTATTTCTAATTTATTTATTTATTTTATTGACTCTTTGGTTTTCTCGTTTTTAACATATCTTAGGGTTTGTTTATGTCCCAAGGTAATCTATTGAGCTTAATAGACAAAGATCTAGAGATCAAGAGAACAACTTGTAGAAATTTTTGTAGAACACAATTTAGAGAGTTCAAGTTAGATTGTTAGACAAAAGACTTGGAAGGTCAAATTGATACCAAAGAATAAGGAACCATGATAGACCGACCAAGAACAATTTTTAACTACACTAGTCTGAACTTGATGGGAATATAGTTCAACATTGTAAGACTAAGTATTAATGATAATAATTTTGAGATTAAGTTAATTATTATTTAGATGGTGCAACAGCATATTAAGTTTGATGGGCTACAAGATGAGGACCCTAACATACAGATCTCAAACTTTTTGGATTGTGAAACTTTCAAGGTCAATAGTGCCAATAATGACATAATAAGATTAAGGTTATTCCTGTTTTCATTGTGGGGGAAGGTGAATCAATGGTTAAATTCTCTACCTAAATCATCACTTACTACGTGGGACCAAGTAATAGAAAAGTTTCTTTTAAAGTTCTTCCTCCAAGTAAATATTGCCAAACTAAGGAACAATATCTCCTTCTATTCCTAATTTGACTCAGAAACATTATATGTGTAACACCGGACTTTTTGATCCCTTTGGTGATTG
The DNA here is from genome assembly GCA_027568895.1 of Erythroxylum shatona. Lineage (NCBI taxonomy): Eukaryota > Viridiplantae > Streptophyta > Magnoliopsida > Malpighiales > Erythroxylaceae > Erythroxylum > Erythroxylum shatona. Next base: position 39,814,747 of record JAOSBK010000008.1, on the reverse strand, counting down.
TTCTGTATTTGGAGATACTATAATATATTGATATATACATGGTTGTATATGAGTTCAAAGATGAATTTGAATCCTTTTGGTTTGTATGCCAATGATTTATAATGTTATATTCCCTTACATGAACTTAGAGTTCATCGGTATGTGAAATCTTGGAAATTTCCGACATATAAGCTTTTAAGTGTGAAAAACCGAGTCCATTGGATGGATATAATCATGGTGGTTGAATTAAAAGTGTTCTAATGCCTTATGGGTGATTAGACATGATTTATAGACTTATTAGACACTTAGAAAGTTTAATTGGAAAAGTTGATATACAAAAGGGCTTATTTGCAAATTGTCAAAAGTTAAAGGGCTTAAACGTAATTTCTCAATTCTTGGAGGACCAATGTGTAATTTTATAAAGTTAAGGGGCTTAACTATAATTCTCAAAAGTCCAAGGACCAAAATAAAAATAAAAGTTTTGGAGATTCCTAAACTTTGGGCTTAATTGTAAATTTAGGAAAGTTTAGAGGGTAAAATGGTAATTTCATACAACCTAAGGGCAAAAAGGTAATTTCACCATATTTTGGTCAAAGAAGGGTCAATATTCTAGACCCTTCTCCATGTAAGGTCGTGCATCCCATTAGTAAAGGCTTAAAACACTTTGTTTTAATTAAAAGAAGGGAGAAGAAAGGAGAAGAGAGGAGAGAAAGAAGCAACTTTCTACCATCACCTATTTTCCACCAAGTTTTTTATTCTTCAACCTCAACCAAAGTGTTTTAAGCTAATTTAGGGTCAAGGAACTCAAATCTATCATTATATTTGTGATATGCTCAAAGGATTTGAAGATATCATCAAAGGAAGGTTTAGGTAAATTTTGTCTCATCTCTCTCCACATTATGATTTTGAGTTTGGTGTTAAGATATGATGTTCTCCATGCTTGAATATGCATGAAACATGGTTTAGATGAATGAAATGCATCATGGAGAGGGTTCTTTAAGTCAAAACTGAAATTGTCCCCTTTAGGTGAAAGTTTGTGAATTTTTGAATAACTTTTGAAATTAATGGTCTAAATGAATTCTATGGTGTTAATTATTCATGTATGATGTGAATTGAAGATGAAGAATTGAGAAGATGTGTGTTGGTTAAGGTTAGATCAAAATGATGGAGAAGAGATGGATTAATGTAATGAGTTGTACAATTGATAAAATGTAGCTTAAATGAAGGAATTAGTTTGAATGGAGTGGTGGAATGTGTCATTGATTGGAAGTGTCACTATACGACATGAAAGGAGCATGAATTATTATGATAAAGTCTTGAAAATCATGCACCTTAGGTGTTTGATAAAATGCCTAAGTAAACTTGGCTTAGGATTTAAGGCTTTATAATGGTATACATTGGAAAATACTTCCATATTTACTTAGAGTAAACTTGAAATGTTGCCTAGATTGATGAATAATAGCTTAATACGCTTGGATAAGGATGTGCTTAATTATGTCATGAAATGAGTAAGTTTACAATAAAGACATTAAATGCCTTAGAAAATGCAAAAGAGAAGCTAATGTGATGGAGTATAAATATGAAATTTATGTTTAAGTAGTATTTTCATCGTATGCATTTTTATGTATAAAGGCTCGGGAGCTATAAATTAGGAAGCTCGTATCGAGGATTGTTGAAGTTAAGGGAGTGAATATCTTCTTTTGAGGTGAGTTGGGAGGAACATATTTCTCAAATAGGATTAGAACATCCTAAGACAAGCATGATGACTTATATGTAAATTTTGAACCTAGGCAATGTATGGTAGAATTGATTTTCAAATGGATGCTACTATATTTCGGTATTTAATAAACATCATTGTTTTGAACAACTATACATTTGAAGTACAAAAGATAACTTTTATTGTATGAAACAATGTTTCAACATGGTTTTTTGAAACTAATATTTTTATTACATATTTTGAGAAATTGTATTGTTTTTAACAAATATGAGTTTAAAGTGAAAAGAATAATGCTTTATTTTATGAAACTCTATTTTTGAATAACTTTGCACTTGGATTACAAAAGATAACTTTTATTACATGAAATAATATTTTGGAATTTACATAAGCATAATCGAGTCATATATTCTGAATGTATTTGTTCTCTTTTGGCTTAGAGCCATGGTATAGTTTTATTTTATCAGTTGGATCGATCAATAAAAATATGATGCTTTACTTAATTTTTGTATATGATTTTTATGATTGGTGAGGAAACGATTGGTCAATCGTGTGCTGGGCACAACTGATTAAGAGATCTTCATACCCTTGACGCTGGTACATGAAAGTCGAGTCACCGTATCGACTCTTTTCTATGGGACTCGCGGGTGATTCCATACCTAGGGTCTAAATACCAATGAGGTCATCATCTAGGGTCATGATGCTCTTGTCAACTGTAGTCTGAACTCACCATGGACAAAAGGCGAGCCAACATCGATAATCGGTGGGTGTGCGCATTAGTTTGGCTGACTAGTGATGTCATGCATGATTGCTTTGGCTTATTCTTATATTTATTTTCTGACAAAATTTGATTTATACATCTGATGTTTTTATATATTTGTATACTAGAGCTGGAACTTATGTTCACCGGATGGGTGATTAATAGGTTGGGCCTATATGGTTCCTAACTATTATATAATGAGGCATAGGCTAGATCTGTGTGTTTTTATGTCATGTATATTTACTTCACAGGTTATCTACATCGTCTTAGTAAGATCAAATTTTATTTGTGTTATATGTTTTTCCTGCTCACTGAGTACCTAGTGTACTCACTCCCTCCGCTTTCCAACCATGCAGGTTAACTTAGTGAGTTTGAAGTTCTAAGTAGATTGTGTGGTCTTTTGATATTTTCAGGGTTTTACCATATGTGGGTAGTTTCTTAGTTTTTATTTTTTTGTATAGTGTCTCATGAACTGCTTTACTGTTTTTATTAGTTTGGTCGTGTTGATATACTTTATGATTATATAAACTTAACTTTTGACTGTTTGTTGTTGTAAAAGACTTAATGTATAAACTTT
>JAOSBK010000008.1:39731943-39790898 GCA_027568895.1 Erythroxylum shatona | reverse complement strand
AGGGTTCATAGAAAGAACCCTATATGGAAATAGGCTCAAGTATTATTTATGACGCTCAAGTTAAGTAGGATGATTTTGTTAAGAGTTGGGTTCCGAAAACGGTGCCCAGCATAGGTGGTATCAAAGCAAGTGGTTAGGCTTCGGAATCAGGCGGTGCCCAATATAGGTGGTATCAGAGCAAGCGGTTGGGCTTCTGAATCAAGCGGTGCCCAACATAGGTGGTATCAGAGCAAGCAGTTAGGCTTCGGAATCAGGCGGTGCCCAACAGGAAGTTAACATCGGTGATGTTGGACGCACGGAACATGTCGGACAAAGACAAGTTGTTCAACTTCATTAGTGGCTTGCAAGGTTAAGCACAAATGGAGCTTCGAAGGCAGAACACGAAGGACCTCCCTAAGGCAATAGTGGTGGTAGATGCCTTAGTGGATCTTTAATTGCTACCGTCAACTTGACCTAGCGAAGAGGGCAAGAAAAATGGTGGAACCCAGGATCGCAAGGAGAAAGGAAAAAAGAAGGTGGAAGAATCTTCTCAACATAAGAAGAAGCAATCGAAGGGGAAAGTTACATGCTTCATCTGTGAGGGGCCTATTATGCTCGAGAATGCCTAAAGAGGAAGAAAAGTGAGGAGTAGATGAACTCCATAGTCTCGAAGGACAAGGAGTCATCAACAATATCGCCTATTTGAATGTTATAAACCTCACGGAGGAGGGCTTATATGAAAACAAACTTAATAAAAAGAGGAGGTGGCACGTGGGAAAGGTTTCAATGGAAGAGAAGACTTGCTCTGGTCTTCGGCAATTGATGAAGGAGTCTTCAAGAGAACCGTTCGTGGAAGAGTGCCCACAAATTATCTTGATGAAGGCGTTGAATTCTTTTACTGGGGGTAGTTTGTTAGACCCCTAAGTCCAGACTGTGGTATTGTGCGAGTGACGAGCCTTGGCCAATGCTTGTCATGCAGGTCGGCACGAGAAAGGTGTGTTGACGAGGGAACAAGGAGAAGTCTTGCAAGTTGGCATGCAAAACTCGAGGAACTTGCGAAGTAGGCGAGGAATGCGGAAGGTATTGGCAAAGATCTCGAGAGTAGGCAAGATTCAAAAGCATGGGCACCCGTAGATGCACATTGGTGGAAATCTTCAACGAGACGTGAGATTCAGATGCGAGGTCACACATAGTTGACGAATTAAGTCATGCGAGACCCGAGGGTGCGCGAGAATGTGCAAAGACATGCTTTAGATAGAGTCTTAATTAGGTGGGAATGTCATCTATTAATTAGTCTGATGTAATCTGATAAGGATATGATAGGATAAAATTGTGATCTTAGCTAGTAGAGTTTTACTAGGATTCTAACTTAGTCATCTAAAGATGACTATAAATAGCTCATTAGAGTTGGGAGCTATTCATTCAATCATTGAGTCATTCACTCATTGAAAGAAATCACTCAGAAGAGATAGCTTTTGGGGGAGTTCTTATTGTAAGGGCTTCGAGTAGGGAGTTCCTTGTAAATGCTTTTAGAAGGAGGTACTTGTATCTTTTGTTAACATTTTGTTGAGGGTTAATGAAAGATTAGCTTTGACTATATATATCTCTTGTTACTCTCTTTACCCTGTTATACAGTTTTGTTATTTTGTGTGGTAGAGAAACACTTTAAACACTTGTGTGCAAGTAAGGAGTTTGAGGGCTAACAGAATTGTTCGGTGACATTCACGTGAAATGTTGAATCTTGCTTAAGCAGACCAAAGGGGGATTGTCATGCAAAGGTGGGTGAGACTTGCGGTAAAAGTTCGAGCCCAAAACAGACCTTTGTGTTACACTTAGCAAGGTGGTTTTGCCTCCGTGTAGGTTCTGATAAGAAGGTTTAAAGGCTAAGACAAAGACAACCGTAGTGGCCAAGAAGAATGTCTTTTGTTTTGAAAGATGTATATTTAAGTTTTTGAGTTATATCTAACAATATGAGACAATTTATATTTTGTTTAATGGTTTGTAATAACCTTATGATGAGATGGATTATGTTTAAGGCATACATTTTGATAAGTACATTATATATGATGTATGTTATGGTTTTCTTATAATAATATTTAATGTTATGTAATGTATGGTTGCTTGAGTTTCTAGGAATGCATGTAAGAAATGGTTGGTATGATTTGAAATGTTTCGATTTTGTTTTGTGTGACACTTGCATATCTTCCCAGGGGTTATGTGGTGTTATTACACTTCCAATATATTTCCAAATATTGAACTCCTCGGATAATCAGTGCTCGGAATTATCAATATCATAATCATATCAAAACAATTCAAACAAAACCACATATATAATTGAGATTTCACATCTAGGTTACTCACAGTATGCTCTAATTAGCTATTGCTTTGATGAGCCGGTAATGTCCAGATATGGATGCTCAATTTGTGCTTCTATATCATGCAATACATACATATTTACACATCACTACCTTGTTTAATCAAATGGATGTTGAATTATACACATGTATATATGTTATATTCCATGCATGCTCAATTGACTTTTCGGGTATGTAACTTTATGCAAAGATCTTAATCTATTCCTAAGCCATCAATTATACATTTATTTAAATTCTCATTCGTACTACCTTCATGTTCTTCAATATTCATATACCTATTTAGGTTCATCTTGGCCATAATTAACTCCAAAGACACCAATTAGAGTGACTTATCATTATTTGGTTCAATAATTGCACAAAAATAAGCTCATTAGCTAAAAGCACTGCCCATGGTTGTGGGAACCTTCCCACAATCGTGACAAAAGCTAAACATCCAGGCCACAATCGTGACACTAAAGGCCATGATCGTGGCAGAACCTAAAATGACCAGGCCACGATTGTGCCCTGCATTCTTCCTTCACTTTCCTATGAATATATCAACCTTAAAGATATATGAAACACTTCCAAATTTCCACAATTCATACCTTTATATATGCAACTTCAATTCATGCAAATTCAACTACTAAATTGGCTACATAAATCTCATCAAAACTCTACTTATTTGGTTCTTCATCATTCACCATATATCATCATTCATATAACCCTAGCTTTGTCAAATTCTAGAACACTTCAATAACATCCCTCTTTGATATAACTTCACCCTCATTAACACTTCAAATCTCTACCTAAACCATTTATATAACCTACTATTTCCATGCATCAAAACAAAGCCATTTTATTCATCAAAATCCAAAACAACTCATCATTAACCCTACATGCATTTTATCTCAATCTAATAATCATGAATGTTATGCTAAGATATACAACAATAGGGCAAGAAATCACTTACTTGTTTAACTGTACTTTCACCTCAATCATAAGATATCCTAGCCCTCCAAACTTGCAAACATAAAACATATTCCAAGAACAAGATGAAAACAAAAAAGGGCTTCAACAATAAGATGAAGACAAGTAGATGTTGGAATGGTAAGGTGTAGGATTTTGGGCAAAAATTCAAGGGTTATGGAGGATATGTGAGTGTGTTATTGGTAAGGGAAACAAGGAGAAAACATAAGACCAAAATATGAAAGAAGGTGGTTTTGCAAGTGTAAGAGATATGGGTGATGTGTGTGGTGAAGAAGATGGACACTTGGCATGACAGCCATGTTATGTGTCTTTGTCTTACACTTCTCATTGTCACTCAATAACTAGTCCACTTGTCATTTAATCACTAGGCCATATGTCATTCAACTATGCCACCATTTGTCACTCATGGATTCAAATCATTTTTCACTCTATTATTAATGCCATTTCACCATTTCATAGGCTCATTCAACCTAAACTCTCATGTATCATTTTGTTTTTTCCTTTAACATTTTTCCTATACTAGATGCACATATCACCTTATCAATCACTCTATTGTAACTAGTTATAATCCATCACATAAAATTCAAGACATAATCAATACACAAATTACATCATAATCATTTAAGAACTTTCGTACCCAGGAATATGTCAATTAAGTGCATATATTATTCTTACAAGTCCTTAAATCATGATTCATGTATATATGCGAATGTAATTTATGCAAGTGAAATGCACTTCATTTATTCTCACATGATATGACTCAATCTAACAATTAAATCCTTAAGTATAGAAACAGGTCATTATATAATTAAGAGGAGGAGAGCCTCATCAAGGAAAAAGATGAATGACATGAGGTAAGCAATGGGCACAACTCTTGAAGTCACATTCAGAAAGGTGAAAAACTTCAGCATGCAACTAAAGGCAATAGAGGACTAAGACTATATAACACGACTGATCCTTATAGACCACCAATTCCATATCTAAGCCACCTTAAGGATTCAAAACAAGATAAGTAGTTTTCTTACTTATATAACATATTTTCTAAGGTTAATATTAATCTGCCTTTGTTGAATGTGATCAGGAACAATCCAACTTATGTAAAGTTCTTCAAGGAGCTAAACACCAAAAAGTGGAAGTTTGAGTCAATTGAGAAGGTGATAGTTTCCGAAGTGGCGAATGCGATCCTTTAGTAGTAGTTACCCCTTAAATTGAAAGATCCAGGGAATTTATTGTGAGATTATCAATGGGTAATGGTGATGAGATTAAGAGTATGCTTGACCTTAGGGCAAGCATAAATCTTATGCATTACTCTACTTACGTGAAATTGGATCTGGGATAGTTGAGACCCATAAACATTTATTTTAAAAAAGCTAATAGGTCAATCCGTTATCCAAAGGTAATAATAGAAGATGTGTTGGTAAAGGTAGGAGGAATGATTTTCCCTGTAGACTTTGTTGTCTTAGATGTGGGAGAAGTAAAAGAGCAAGAAAATGGGCACATCATATTTCTAGGGAGGCCTTTTATGGTCTCTATCAATACCTTGATTGATGTGAAAAACAAAAAATTGACCATGACTATTCTGGGAGAAACAGTAGAATTTTCAATTTTTAATGTTGAACTTATTATGAAGATTGTTCTCTTGTTTATCAAATTAATATTGCAGCTTTCGATTTTTCCTTGTAGGAAGAAGAAAGAGAATTAGACTTGGTTAAAGAATTGACAAGTATTGTCAATTGCTAGACGATGTAAGTAATGGAGAATTTGGCAAATTCTTAAAGATAGATCCCAATGCAGAGAAGAAGACAATGGAATCACTCACTTTAAGCAATCCACCTTAAGCATGAATATTGAGGCATCCATCTACAAGATATTAAAGAAGTGTTGAATGGGAGGCAACCCATGCAATTTTTGTTTTGTTTTTCAATTACGTGCTAGTTATTCCTTTTCAATGAATCTCAACTTAGTTTATTTATTTTGTGTATGTAGACCTAATTTTTAATCTCTTCTATTTGTTCTCCTCCTAGCTGTTCTCCACTCTTCGACACAGTACACCACGCTCTACACCGCATCAACACAGCCACCACCCCCACCTTCGTATTGTCTTTCTATCCTTCTCCTTTTTATTATTTTTATTGTTTATTAGTTTAATTTCTTTTAGTTTTAATGTTTATCCTTATTTATGTTATTTTGCGTTTTAGATCCCTCTTTTATTTTCTTATCACATTAGGAATAACATGATATTTAAGTTGTGAGGAGAGTAGGCATGAGTATGGTTGGCTATTGCGTTAGGAATGAGTATAGTTATAGAAACTTTTATCTCTCATCTATATTTTTCTTCTCCGGATTTCCTTGTTTTAAATAAATAACAAAGAAAAAAGAATAAGAAAAAAAATGACGTGGAAACTTTTTTTTAATTTCTCAAAAAAAGAAAAAGCTTCAGATGGAAATCTCCTTCCAAAATGTGACCTCGAATTTGTGCCGACTTTCAACTTTTCTAGCAATGATCATCCTACTCTGTAGGTTCACTACTTCCCCTACATATATCTTCGCTCCTTATTTTAACTCCTCACGGTCCGTCCACGCTAAAGATTTCTGTTGACATTCAATGCATTGCAGAGTGCAACGCCGGAGTACTGACCTTGTGTTTGGTGCACAGGACTGCCAATGCACATGCCTTGCGATTCATGATATATAAATAACCTGACAGAGCTGGTCAAAAGATTACAGACGAATTTGTGTTTGAATCACCATTTTTGCTCCCTCAGCTTCAGAGTTACTATATCATTACTTAGGGCGTGGGTGCACATACGAAATCGAAATTAACTTGTTACGATCCCATAATAATAATAATGTGTTATAGAAGAAGATAATTTTATATTCTATGAGACTATTCTCGTGTCTGAAATATGCATTGACAAGTAAATTTGGAACCACACAAAATAGAAAGTTCTTTGCCCATGAGTCCCCAAAAGTTGCAAATGCTTAAGAATGTGTTACGATGATTCAAGTGTATAATTTGGTTGAATTAGGAGCAATTTTTAGGTGCGGACTTACTTAGAAATTCTTCATCAAAGTTTAGGCTTTTCCTGCTGATCCAAATAAACGCATCTTCTCTGCGACCACAGCCTTCATGGCATCTTTTGCAGAAGCTATCACATGGACCAAATCCTTCTGGGGGATACTCAGTGAGTCCAGGTAAGCCTTACGCACCTCCGTGTTCACATTGAACTTTCTCACACCTCGATCTATACAAGCCTGCTTATAGCAGTCAAGATGATGACAACAATGTTAATCAAGTTCTATTCCTCAAACATAATGCAGAAGCATATCATGTGCATCAGCTACCATCTAATTATTTCAACGGATCAGTAGTTGTTTGTAATTGTCTACACACATTTTTCATGTGGATTATGTGATGGATTCTGGTTCACATGTCAAACAAAATATACTGATTTTGTTTGATACTCGCTTACAATGCTTGCTTATATATATATATATATATATATATGTATGTATATATATATATATGTATGTATGTATGATTAAAGCTTTCTCACCAAAATCTCATATGTGGCACATTTGATAAAGAACAACTCTTAAGATTTGATTTTATACATCATAAAATTTAAAGAATAATTACCTAATGACTATAGTTAATATCAATAATTATTGACTTTAAGTTTGAGAGAATCACAAGGCAAACATAAACTTATAAACATGAAACTTAAATATGTTAATAGTACTTAAAAACGTTAATAATATTAAATATTCATTATAACATTTTTATTTCAAATTCAATAGTCTCTAATCTCTAGCTTACAATTTTACAGTAAGTTCTAGAAATAGCTATGGATAGTTGGGTTTGCAATTAATAATTTTGAATTAAAAACCAACTTTCCAATATCTTATTGAAGAGAGGATTAAATATCAATCAATTTAAAATTCAACTAATTAATGACATGCCTTAATCGTACATACATCTATACATACTTTCTTATTGATGTTTTATTAAGAGTATTTAATAATGAAATGTTTCACTTTATCTATTATATTAGTTAATAAAGCAAAGAATATGATTTTAAGATATAAGAATTTCATTAACATAAAATTTACTTTCAAAAGTGGTGCTTTTGCACCTAGTATAATTCTAGTTTGTGGCAAAAAGAAATCGTTTTGAATAAAACAACGCCGTTTTCTATTTTTAATTATGAAAAATAAAAATTTTCAGGCAGAGCCAACCTTCAGGCTGATGGGGCCATATCAAGCTAGGACTCGGGATCGGGCTCAGCTCTAGTGTCTCAGGCTATTGTCGGATCGAGGGCCCGGCCCAGTTCATTTCTATCCCCATTTCTAAGTATGCTTCTCTATTGTTTCTCTCCTAAACTATCTCTAGTTGTTGTATTTTCTTGCTTCTTTAAGATTTGTAGTCCCTCGAGTTCTCCTTTTTGTGTTGTCTGTTAACTCTAAAAGGGCGATCTTACTACAAAAATCCACTTACAAAAGAGGTGTTGATACTAATCCTAAGTGGCAACTTGTTCGTGACCTTTTCCTTCATATTATGTATGTATATATAATGCAAAGATCGGAACTAGGGTGACTTCTTAAATTAGATGAACAAGGCAGCATTTCATCTCTTTACCTTGATAAGTTCCTTGGGCAAGCCAGAAGCTCCATGAAGCACCAGATAAACTCCTTTCTTCGAACTTAATGCATGTAAATCCTAAAGCCAGGGAAGATTTTAAAATCATTAAAATTACTCTTTATCAACAGCATCAACAAACGTTAGAAAAGTAGCTTAAGTCGGTAACTCCTGAAACTGTTATGAGAAAGCCAACCCCAAAAGCCAGCATAAAGGGTGGGAGAGCTCATTAGCCTATAAACTCTACATTAGCCTCTCTTATTACCGATGTGGGACAATTAGACCGTAAAATTCCACCATATTTTGCAGCTTAAGCCCAAGCACGCACGGGCTGGCTATGTGCCAAACCTTTTTTAGCTCTGGGCGAACACTCAAATACTGGCATCACCACCCGTGAGCATGGCACGAGAACTTGAAAGAGTGGTGTTAACTTTGATACCAATTGTTACAGGTCTTATGACAGCGCCAATCTAAAAGCTAGCTTAAAGGGTGGGAGAACTCATAAGCCTATAAACTCTACATTAGCCTCTCTTATTACCGATGTGAGGACAATTAGACCATAACAGAAACCTAATCGAATTGAGTTTAGCAAGTACTTGTGCTATATATGAATGCAATAAAAGGGGTCCATTCTATCAGGATTCAAGCCCGAGCAAGTGCATGGAGTGAGAGAGTTTGTAAGTATTTGTATCCAGAAAAAAATTATATAGACAATTTCAAAGGGTCTGAGTCAGACATGTATTAGTTTCAAAAAGCAAAACATACTGACATGAGCAACATCAGTATACTCTCACCTCAAGCAATTCAAGTCTCAGATTTGGCCCATTTGCAGGGTACTTCCCATGTACATTGCCAATACATACTGCCAAGGCATCTATGCCAGTTTCATCAATGAACTCTTCAGCCTGAAATTCAAGTAATACCAATTACGTCAATATAAACTACATCCAGGTTAGCAATTTTAATGCATCAGGTAGTATAACGACCTGATTAACGTCAGTTAGCATTGCTTCATAATCTTCTACAGTCAAGTCATCTTCAGTTCCTGACAATCTCCCTAGTTCAGCCTCCACCATCACGTTTTTGGAGTGGGCCAAGTGTGATACGAACTTAGTGTATGAGATATTATCGCTTAGAGAAAGATGTGAGCCGTCAACCATAACAGAATCAAATCCCTAAAATGATTGATAAAGGCAATTTGTCATTAAACTATCAGCCCATATAGATTTATACTTGGTATCTTCAACATTTGTAAATTCAAGTACTATCAGTAATGTATTACGTATCATTATCCATACTTACCAAGTGAAGAGCTTCAATCAACTCTTGCCTTGAATTGCCATGATCAAAGTGAACAGTGATGGGAACCTGCCACATATGGGTACTAAATTATTGTCCCTAACTGATACAAAGGTGGACCAAATCATAGGAAGCCCCCAAACAAGTACATTTTGTTATTTGGTTTGTTTTCTTTTTAATATAGAACATCATCTTCTCTCTTAATAATCTACAAGCAGCTCTCAGAAAGAAATTGGTTTATGAAAACAAAATCAAAGTGGAAAGAAATGAATTGTCAAGTATGACTACTTTTCTCGTCTAAAAGACATGAATAACCCAATCAAGACACATGTTATGTCACGCCACAAAGAATAATGATTAGCCCAGGTCCAAACAAATCTAACAACTGGATCAACAAGTAAAAAGACATCAAGGTTCCTGAAATACCTTTCTCCTACAATTTACCCAGCACCTCTGCACTCCTCCCCATTTTCAATAAAAAAAATTCACAAAAAAATAAATGTGAAACCATCACCACAGAGTTTTATTGTAACTATGACAATGGATGCACAAGAACGTATCGTCATTTGTAGTTGAGTTTTATATGTAAATAGCCATTCTTTTGAAATAAACAAATTGGAACAAGTTTTGATTCATCAGTCATGGTTGAAAACATGATACTAAATTCAGGTTTCTATTTTTTGAGAGAAGAATATGACATCTTGACAAAAATATAAAGAACTTCATGTAGGACAAACAGAAGAATTATTAACTAGTAGCTAAAACTCACAAAATTTGAAATATCACTGATGTTAGGCTAATATTTTAGGGTTTAATATGCTGGAAGTTAGGATTTTTGGTTACTAGAATTTTGTGATGAACACAAAGAATGGAAGGTAAGAAATTAAGAATCACTCTTAGAAGAAAGCATCACACTTTCTAATTAAAAACTCAAATTTGTAGAAAATTTCAAATTGCTTGTTTTTTTGATGAAGAGCTAAATATATATATATATAGAGAAAGAGAGTTCTTAAAACCCTTATTATAGTAGGAAAATTTCAAATTCCTAATTCAAATCCAATTATAATAAAAATTCTATAAATCCTAAATAACTAGGATAGCATATCTAAAATAGAATAACATATTTAATTTACTATTACTTCCTATCTAATAAGGAATCCTAGCACAATCTAAATTTCAGTTTTTATTGTTGATGTCAACTCAATTTCTAATCCTCATCCGACCAAATTGAGGCTTGTGGTTGACAAATTTTTCCTCTTTTATTTCTTCTACATACTTTAAGCTCTTTTGCATCAATTCTTCCCTGCTTGTTGGAAGTCATCCTCGACGTAAAGTGTGACAAATATTAATCATAAAAGTCTATATTTAACTTTTGAAGTTCTAATTCTAGAATTCAAATACTATCAGAAATTGGTCTTCCTTTCTACTTGATAAGAAATTACCGATATTCCCCATCTCTTGTTGCTACAATTTGTTCATCAATAACATCTTCTATTTACTCTTTTAAGATGAGAGATGGCTGGAATTCTTACGGATACAGTAAGGGACTGCTCATCTTGCCTATAATAAATAGTTAAGTCCGCAATATTTAAGATAGCAGTTATTCCCTTGTCACTTCGCAACTCTAAAACAAAAGCATTAACACTTATCTTCTTGACGATCTTATAAGGTACAACATTTCATGACTGAATTTTCTTATATTTTCCCTTTTTAAAAACACTCTAGAGAAATCCAAACCATCACCATATCCCCTTCATTGAATTCTATTAATCAAAGATGTTGATCAGAATGTTATTTATAATAAAATTTGTTGGTTATTATCTTTCATCATATCTTATCAAATATGTCCCTCGTGTTGTGCAAAACTTCAACTTCAACTATAACTCATGTTTGCGGTAAAGGAACTAGACCAATAGGCTTCCTTGGTTGACTCATGAAACTATCTCAAAAGAGCTCTTACCAGTAGACCTATTTATAGAACTTTTATATGCAAATTCTGCCACCAACCAAACATCTTAATAGGTCCCCCAAGCTTCTATTCACCACCTCTATTTGTCCATCGACTTGGGGATGGAAAGAACTTGAAAATTGAAGCTTAGTGTTCAATGTTTTCCATAGAGTTCTAAAAATAATTCATAAACTTTACATCAAGATCAGAGACGATGGTTAAAGGTAATCCTTGAAGATGTACAACCTCATTGAAGAAAATTTTAACAATATGGATAGCATCATAAGGCTTGGAACATGGAATGAAATAACTCATCTTAGAAAACCTATCCACCACCACAAAAATAGAATCATAACCTCTTATAGTTTTAGAAATTCCCAAGACAACATTCGTACTTATGTCCTACCATGGTTCATAAGGCAAGGGTAGTGGTGTGTATAATCCAAAATTCTCTTTCTTTCCTTTAGTTAATTAACATGTTCAACATTGCCATATAACCTTAGACACGACCTGCTTCAAAAAGGGCCAATAGAAGCAATCTTTAACCATTGCGATGGTTTTATCTCTTTCAAAGTGTCATGTTGCACCTCCTCCATGTAATTCCTAAATCACACACTTGCGATGGTTTTATCTCTTTCAAAGTATCATGTTGCACCTCCTCCATGTAATTCCTAAATCACACACTCTCTTGTAGAAGTATTAGGTAGACAAAGTCAATTGCCTTTGAAAATATAATGATCGTGGATCACAGAAGGAAAGTGTTGGTCTCTTTCTCCAGCTGCAATTTCTGAATAGATTATTCCCAAATCTCGACCAGAAACATGTTCTCTTTTTATTTTATTGAACCCCACAACTTTTACTGCTAAAGTGTTAAGCAAATGACTCTTCCTACTAAATGTATATGCTGCCTTATTCTTAACTCCTATCCAATGCTTAATAACAAAGTTAAATTGCTTTAAAAATTCACATAAGGCATGCCTTTTGTTTAAGTCCTTCTAGGACTTGAAGTGTTTAAGAAATTCATGATCCGAATATAAAATAAACTCCTTGTATGAGACATAGCAACACCAATTGTAAAGAACACATAATACAACATAAAATTCAGACAAGGTTAAGTATCGTTGTTTCTCTTCATTTAACTTTTCACTGAAGTAAGCAATCAGGTGTCCCTCTTAGCTGAGAATGCCTACAATTCCCATATGAGATGCATCACAAGCAA
Organism: Erythroxylum shatona; assembly: GCA_027568895.1. Taxonomy (NCBI): domain Eukaryota; kingdom Viridiplantae; phylum Streptophyta; class Magnoliopsida; order Malpighiales; family Erythroxylaceae; genus Erythroxylum; species Erythroxylum shatona. The sequence continues at coordinate 39,778,473 of JAOSBK010000008.1, read as the reverse complement.
CGTCAAATACCTTAGAAAAATATGGATGATGTAAAACAGAAGATCCAGTCATCTTTTTTTGATTTCTTCAAATGTTTAGCTGCTGCCTTTGAGCAAGTAAACTGTACTTTCTTCAAACAATCAATAATGGGTGCCATTATGGTGCTGAAATTACAAATAAATCTTCTATAGGATGTTGCTAAGCTGTGAAACCTCCTTCTCGTGCACATCCGTTAGAATAGGCCAATCAAGGATGGTTTTAATCTTCTCAGGATCCATCTTTACTCCACAGTAGGATATAATAAAACTCAAAAATATAACACTTGATTGCATAAAAGAACACTTCTTTAAGTTGATAAAGTTTCCCTTGCCTCAAAACTCTCAAGACTTGTTATAGATGTAATAGGTCGTCTTCTTTAGTCTTGTTATATATTAATATATCATCACAATATATCACCAAAAATTAGCCCATAAATGATTGAAACATTTGATTCATCACTCTCATAAAAGTGTCTAGTGCATTAGAGAGTCCCAAATGGCATCACCAACCATTCATAAAGTCCCTCTTTTGCAGTGACGGAGCCAAGAATTTAAGATAGGAGGGTCTAAATATTTAATTTTTTTTTAATTTTAAGGAGCCCAGTGCACCACTAGCCTCCAAATAACTCCACCCTTATATATATATATATATATATTAAAAATTAAAAATATTTAATTTTTTAAAATTTTGGGGGGCTCAGTGCCCCACTGGGCCCCATGTGTCTCCGTCATTGCTCTTTTGTCTTGGAAGACGCTTTCCATTCATCTCCTGGTCTAATTCTAATTTGATGGTACCCACTTCGTAAGTCTATCTTAGTAGAGATAGTAGCTCCAATCAACATATCTAACATGTTATCAAGGTGAAGTATTGGAAATATATACCTTATTGTGATCTCATTTATTGCACGATAATCATCCTTTTTAGGAGTCAATAGTGCTAGAACTGCACACGGACCAAGACTTTGTTGAATCTCTAATTGTCTCTTCAGCTCTTCATTCTCAATAGGATACAAGCAATAGGCTGGAAGATTTGGTAGAGCAGATCCAAGTACCAAGTCAATAGCATGCTAAATATCTTGTAAAGGAGGTAATTCACCTGGTAAATCATCCTATGTAAGGTCTGAAAAATCAGTCAACAATTCTCCCACTTCTTTTGGTAAGGTAAAGGGTGTTTTAGGTGTTGTTTCCTATACTTCCATCACTACCATTGAAAACAAAATTTCCTTTTCCTTGCTAACAACTTCAAATTCTGTCTTAAACTTCCATCACTACCATTGCAAACAAAATTTCCTTTTCCTTGCTAACAACTTCAAATTCTATCTCCTTAAAGATATTAAGAGGCTTTTTATTGGCATTTATGGCTGCCTTGTTACTTCCTCTTTGTTTTTCTACCTTGTCTACCTTCACGGGCTTCAAAATTTTCTTCTTTCCATGAAATATAAACTAATAGGTATTAGCTTTTTCGAAGTGCTACACATTTTGGTCATAAAGCCGCGAACGCCTAAGTACAATGTGAGATACTTTCATAGAAATGACATCACACCAAATAAAGTCCTCATATATTCCTAATTTGAAAGAAACCGAGCACCTTTGAGCAATTGGTATAGTACTATCATCTACCCAAGCAACTTTGTAGAGATTTGGATGTTTCTCTATGAGTAAATTCAATCGCTTCACCATTTTCTCCGATACCACGTTCATGCTACTTCCTCCATCAATGATAAGCTTACATACTTCATCTCCACATCTAACTTGAATAAAGAAAATAGCAGTATGAAGCCATTCTTCTTATTCTTCCACTTTAAAGGCTGTAAGAATGCAGTTTACTAAATAAAGATTTGTAGGACTAGTTAGTTCATCACTAGAGTCTCCTTCCAACTCCTCTCCAACTTCATACTCACACACATACTCATCAAATTCTTCCTCTTCTTCTTCTCCCATCATACGTAAACCTTTATTAGGACATTCATAGCAAAGTGGACCCTCCTATTACATCAGAAACACTTCTTGTCACTGCTGCCTCCTTTCGTTCCAGTCTCAGCTATGGCTTTGCCTTTAAGTTCAACTCCTAGAGAAGTTTTATAGTTATTTTATGGTGCAAATTTTGACGCATTGGGTGCCGGTCTAAAGTTTTGTGCGGTTGTAGTTCTCTTCATGTAACTCCCCATTTGACTTTGAAACTTTTTAGTTACTACTTATCCCAAGTATTGTTCCACTCTTAAAGCCAAGTGATATGCGTCTTTAAGGCTGTAAATCCTTTTCATTATTAGGTCCTAGTGAATTTTTCCCCCAAGTCATTTTTGTAATGGAATATAAGTTGACATTCCGACTCCATCCCTTCACATTGGATAAAAAGTTCATCAAATATATCTATGTACTCAGCTACAGACATAATCCCTTGTCTAAGAGTTGTAAGTTTATCTTGGAGATCATCTGATAATGAAATGGTAAGTATGTTTTCGATAATTTAAGCTTCATCTCTTCCCAATCAACAATTGGTAGTTGACTTGTTTTTCGAAGTCTATCCTCTACCGATCTCCTCCGGATTTTAGCGTGTCCAACTAGCTTCATCTTTGCGAATCAAACTTTTCAATCTTCTGACATGTGGTACCAGTCAAAGAAATCTTCCATTGCTACTATCCAGTCTAAGAATATGTGTGGATCCATCTTTCCTACAAAATCAAGAGCTTCAACACGAACTTTCGTAGTAATGTCATCGAGCTCATTGTGTGTTTCAACTCTATTATGGCCTCTAAAGGCTCGCATGCGCTCTCCATGTGCTACTGGTTGGTTTCTTTGTCTTGGATCTCTCAGTAGGCATTAATTTCCTAACCCCATTAGCTGTTGATTAGTGTTAGCCTCTTCGTCTTGGATTTCACTTCTCCACTCTTACCATCAATTGTAGTTCGTTGTCTAATATTGTTTTTTTGGACTAGTTCTTGGAACACCTTGTGATCGAGGGTCTTTAAGGTCCAACCTTTCTATAACTCCTATAAGTAATTCATCTCGCACCTGGTTACTGAATATTCCTTTATATGCCCTTCCACTACGTGTCGTCATCGTGAAACAAAGCTTTGATACCAAAATGATGTAGGCTAAATAGAAGAATTATTAACCAATAACTAAAACACAAAATTAGAAATATGGCTGATATTAGTCTAGTATTTTAGGGTTTAATATGTTGAAAGTAAGGATTTTTGGTAGCTAGAATTTTGTAGTGAACACAAACAATGAAAGGTAAGAAACTAACAATCAATCCTAAGGTCTAAGAATTAGAAGAAAGCATTATACCTTCTAGTTGAAAACTTAAGTTTGTAGAAAATTTTCAGATTGTTTTTCTTTTTGTTTTTTGATGAAGAGCTGAACACACACACACACGCACATATATAGTTCTAGAAACCCTTATTATAGTAGAAAAGGATTCCTAATTTCAATCGTATTATAATAGAAATTCTACAAGTCCTAAACAACTAGGATAACATATCTCATTACTACTATTTCCTATCTAATAAGGAATCCTAGCACATTCTAAATTTCAGTACTTATCTTAGATGTCAACTCAATTTCCAATCCTCATCCTACTAAATTAAGGCTTGTGGTTGACTAATGTTTCTCTTTTATTTCTTCTATAAACTTTAAGCTCTTTTGCATCAGAAATTGTGATTTCTGAACATGCAGCTATTTATCTCTTTCCCCAATTGTATTATTCTTTTATTATTTGGAATAAAATATTATGCACTTACATTGGCCTGATCAGCAGCACATACACAAGCAGAAACCAATGGAACTCCACCCAGTTTCAACGCGCTTGGATGAATCTGCCAAAGAGCCAAGTAAAATCAAGCCACAATTGGATACTCGCACCAATGAGCATCTACCAAAATTACTATTTTGCACTTTTTAAGGGTAGACACCGCACTCTAACCTGTAAAATAGCAGGGCTATTTTCTTCTTCTGCTGCTGCAACAACAGCCTCAGCTCCCTCTATGTTATAAATGTTAAATGCTCCAACCGCATATCCACCACTCTCAGCATTCTTCAATAAAAAAAGGGTAGTCAATAAACTCGAAATCTTAGTTACAAAGAGAATAATTTTCATGATCCTTACAAGAAGGAGCTCTTTTGTTGATGAAACTCTGGAAGGAAGAGCCCATGATTTCACCACTTCTGCCAGTGCTTTAGTGTCACCAACATTACCTGAAAAATCCAATTTCAACATTAGTTACTCAGCTTGAAAATAAACATCAGATGAGATAAAAAGAACTAGCTAAAACTTACCAGGGAACACAATGTATGGAACTCCTGGATGCCTACTTTCAGGACCTAGTTGCCACAGGGGAACACCAGCCAGGGCCTGTCCAACAATTGTGGCACATTTTGCTTCTAGAGCTTTAGTAGCAATATCTGATGACGTGATTCCACCCTAAAGGAAGAAAGCATATCATTAAGTGGATATAAAATTATTATTCGTGTAATGAAAATCCTTGGATGGAATCAAATTCCTAATGCAATCCAAAACACAAGAATCTAGGACTGTAAAATCAAGGAAGATAACAAAGTGCTTTGGAAAAGATATTATAAGTAGCGTAATACTACTCTATGAAGGCTAGTTCCACTTAATTATGACAATGAAAGAGCAAGCCAAACAAGTCAAAACTTTTTGTCTTTTGGATCCAATCACATGAGAAAAACAAATCTAAAACTGAAAGGGGACAAAGGGATGGCCCTTGGCACCATTGACTTTGAAATTATTAAAATTTGAAGTTACTTAAAAATATAATTATGGCACCCTCTATTACTTAAATTATTTCTACGTTTTCTCCCAAATAAAATGTATTGCTTCAGCTTAGATAGCATGAATGATTTCCAGCAAGGGTATGTCAACAATCATAGTTAGGGAGCTAAAATCCCACCAAATCGAAAACAACTTAAAATGGAACTGATTTATAGATACCCATACTGGATAAACGTTCCCCATTTGCCACGAAAAATTCCAGCCCTGCTTCCTCCCACACTACCAATCCCAAACTTGGTATTAATCCTTCACGCAAAAAATTATGTGTGCTGTTTGAATCCACTATCACTGAAACAGAAATTCCTAAAATTTCCACTAACAATTGCATGGTAGGGGAATTGCATATCTTGCTGAGGCTATGCAAAGAAATCTCAGGATCACCCATGAGGTAATCCTTCGGTTCATTGTCCGCATCTAGAACCTCATCCAAAATAATCTTTTACATTTGTGCTCTGCAGAATAAGATTCATCACAGTTATAACACAGTTCTTTGGCCCATCTTTTCGCTATTTCAGTCTCAACAAAATTACACCCTAGATCTACTAAAACAGTCATGTTAGATTACAAATCGACTTTTACTCCTATGGCCCCACAGTGAAGCACCTGAAGGAAGAAGAAGTAAGCATCATAGATGAAGGGAGATACCAATGAATAGTGGACCTTTCACATATTAGGCCAGATATGAGTTTTGTCGTAGTAATGATGAGCAAAGACATGAATCATTCAATAGAGAAACATTTAAAGGCTGTTTTTCACATTCTAAGATACCTAGACAAAGCCCAAGAAAAGGCCTTTTCTTTCGAAAATCTACAAAGTGAGTAAATATTTTCATTGATGTAGATTGGGCAAGTTCGTTAACAAACCGCAAACTTACAATGGGGTACTACACGTATGTCTGGGTCAATATGGTTATACGGGGAAGTGAAAAACAAGTTGTAGTTGCAAGGAGCAGTGCTAAGGCAACCTAATTCTAATAATGGTGCAGAGTGACAACAAAGCTGCCATCGAGCTAGTAAGGAATCCAATTCATTATGATAGAACCACGCATGTCAAGATTGACCAACACTTTTTTTTTTGAAAAAAGAAATTAAATTCGTAAATAGGAAGTAGAGGTTCGATAAAAGAGATAGACATCATAGGGGGTTACCCATTACATCTTTTCAAGACAAGGTAAAAAAGAAGAGCCAAGCTAGAGCTGAGGTTATGATAGTGTTGTCGCTAGGGTTGTAGTGATGCTAGGACATTCAGACTACTGTGATGGTGCAGTTTTTGCAGTAGGATGTGCTCCCTAACTTCCGCATGGATTTCAAGGCTTCTTTAAAGGAACTTTTGTTTGCGAAACTTCTTAGATTTGTCTCCTTCCATAATCGGTAAACACAAAGACCAAGAGCAACGTGGTGGATCATCTAGTCAGCCTTCGTATACACATTCGGATGGGATAGACGGAAGAATATGTCTCGAAATGACTCCCCCGAGTTAAGCCATTGACATTGCACGGTGATATATTTCCAAATATCTTTGTTGAAAGAGCATTCAAAAGAGAGATGGTTCCGTGTTTCCTCATGTAACAGGCACATAGGACAAGATGTATCAACTTGCATGAACGGCATGCGATCTGTGGTGCTTAGTTTGTTTTTAATAGCTAACCAGAGGATAAAGGAGAGCCATGGTGTAAGGGACTTACTCCAAACTTTTTTAACCAGTCAACTCTAGAGCTTTGATACCTTAGCAGCTGTTGGATCTCTTTGGTTATGATATTGTGAACAGATTTGTCCTACCAAAAGAATATATTATGCGCATTCAAGTTAGGAGGTTGGTCAGGTTAAAGATGTCTTAATCGAAGTGGAAAATGCCTTGCATTATCTTGGATCAGGGAGTGTAAACTAGCAGGTAAAGGAAGTATGTGAGCTCCTAAACGATGTAAGGAGTTGATCAATGGTCCCTGGTTTGACCAATTGTCATACCAAAAGATGACTAATCTGCAATCGCCCATTGTGCAGGACATCTCCTGTTGTACTCTGTCTCAGAGTTGTAATATGGGAATGCGATGGATGTTTTTGGATGGCCCAGATATATCAAAGAAAAAATTGAGCAAGGGATACTCAAGCTCTATTATGTTCCTACTTAGCAATAAACTCCAGGTATATTCACAAAAGCACTACCCAGACACAGTTTTGATGACTTGAAGTCCAAGCTGGGTATGATCGGCATCCATAACCCAGCTTGAAAGGGAATGTGGAAAAGCTGGATAAGATGAGTCCAGACCCTTAGGAGATCCTTCTGTTAAGTAGGAGCAGATTCTTAGGAATTTAGTTCAGGAATATCTCCTTGAAATCAAGGAGATAATCTTGACTAATTTAGGTGTATTTTTAATAAAGAACCATGAGGTATGCCTTAAGGTTCTGCTCAAATATCCGACTAGAGCTGCTATTTGATTAAGTTTTAGAAAAAAATAAAAATCTTAAGTAAATTTCTTCATTAGTGCTCCTAGCCAATCTACATCAGTGTGGACTTCAACCTGCAGATGTCCATGTTTCTTAAATAATATCCCTTTACTAAAAGTTCCCTTTATATATCTCAGGATTCTATATACCACTTGGAAATGATCTTATCCTGGTGAATGCATGAACTAACTCACTTACTTATAGCAAATGGTATATTAAAACGTGTATGCGATAAGTAAATTAACCTCCTAACAAATCTTTGAAATTTGTCAACATTCACCACATTTTCATCTTTAATATGCTCCAATTTCAAGTTCGGTTCAGCTAGTGTTTCAATCCTACACACTCCAGTAAACTTGTTTCATTAAGCAAGTCCAGTATATATTTGCATTGAGAAACAAAACTACATTCTCAAGATTGAAAAAACTTCATTCCAAGGAAGTATTTTAATGCTCCCAAGCCTTTGATCTCAAACTCTTTAGCAAGCCCTTTCTTCAATTTCTCTAATTCAGTATAATCACCACCTATCAAAATTATATCATCCACATAAATAAATAAGAAAACTATTTTTCCTACTTCTAAATGCTTGTAAAGTATGATCTGATCTGCTTGACTTTGTCAATAACCAAGAGCTTTGACCATTCTTCCAAATCGCTCAAACTAGGCTCTCGAGGGCTGTTTCCGTCTATATAAAGACTTCCTCAACTTACGAAGTTCATTATAACCAAACCCTTTATCAAAACCATGAGGTAGACTCATATACAACACTTCTTCTAAATCCTCATTTAGGAAGGCGTTTTTAATATCTAACTAGCGTAAAGGCCAGTTGTAGTTCACAATTAAGGACAATAAGCCTCGAATTGGATTGAGTTTGGCCACAGAAGTAAAGGTTTCATTATAATCGATGCCAAGGGTTTGAGTGAACCTTTTAGTAACGAGTCTCGCCTTATTTCTCATGTTTCCATCAACATTACATTTCATAGTAAATACGCATTTGCATCCCACAAGCTTTTTATCTTTTGTCAAATTTACTACTTCCTAAGTGTCGTTCTTCCTTAAAGCATTCACCTATCCATAACTGCTAACTTCTGATTTGGATCATCTATACCTTCCTAAATAGTGCTTGGAACAAACATGTTAGATTATTTACAAATAAATGCTTTATGATGAATGGAAAGCCTATGGTAAGATAAGTATTTAGCCATAAGATGTCGGGTACATGTTCAAGTTCCTTTTCTAATGGCCGTAGGAATATCAAGATCTGATTGTTTGTTGCTAGAAGGCGATGCACAAGAATTATAAACAAGTAAAGGTAGAGATATCATATTAGGATTTAGGTTAATTGAATTAGGTGCAGAACTTTCTCCCAAGGATTTTGAATTGTCTTGCGATAGAATGATTGGCAACTCAATACCCTTTTTCTGAGTCTTTCTGTGAATAAAATACAAACTCAAGTTCAGGACTAATTTTTTTTTCCTTTTGTAGTATTTCTCCCCCTTTTGGTGACTCTTATGACGTATTAGTTTTCATTACACTCAATATCTTGAGTAACTTGTTCCTGAGATGGAGACAAATAAAAAACTATAGGATTTGGCAAGGGGCCATAAGTTTCCCACAAAATTTTTCCTCCTCTCTTTTGCTCCCTCTAAAATATTTGTCTGGAAAAATAGAGCTGGTTTTCAAAAGCTTGACATCTACACTTACAAAGGTTTTTTTGGTTTTTGGATTATAACACTTGGAGCATATCCTATGAAACACAATTTTCCACTCTTGAACAAGTTTACAATGAAACTTGTTGGATAAGTGAACAAAAACAGTGCACCTAAAAATTTTTAAATGGCAGTTCTAAATAAATTCTACAATCGAGAAAGGCCTTTTAAAACTAATTAATAGGTGTAACATACTTTAAAACACTAGTAGACAATCTATTAATTAAATATGATGCGATCAAAATAGCTTCTCCCCATAGATATTTCGGAACTTGCATAGAAAACATCATGCAATTCCATTACGTTAAGTATCACGACAAGTAGATTGATTTTAGAAACATTCCCAAATGTTAATTGAAATGCTTAGTTCCATTATCGGAACGAAGGATACTAATTTTAGATTCAAAATGGATTTCAACTAACTTAAAAAAATCCTGATCAAATAGACCCAACATAGTCGAATGTGATCATCTATAAAAGTCACAAACCATTTTTTTCCAAACATGCGACTAACCTTGGAGGTCTCCACACATCACTATGAAATTAAATAAAATGGTCTTGAAACAAAATATCGTTTTGTAAGATAAGTTGCATGATGACTTTTTGATAAAACACAACTTTCACATTGAAATAAATAGCAATTCAAATTTGTGAACAAATCTGAAAAGAAGTATTTAAGATAGGAAAAACTAGGATGTCCTAATCTATGATTCCAAAGCATAATTTGTTCACAAACAGAATTTGAACTAATACTACTCAAGCCTTCAACTATTTTAATAATGAAAAAATTCTCATCATAATAATAAAGGTTGTCGATCATCCTAGCATTGCCAATCATCCTCTCTGAGTTTCGGTCCTGAACCTCACGATGAGAATCATAGAAAACAACACAAAATAAGAATTCTTAGTGAGTTTGCTGATTGATAATAAATTGTAGGCAAATTTGGGAACATGAGAATAGATTCAACATCTATATTCTTTTAAATTGTTATTTTAATCTTTCCTGCAATAGGTGAAAAATTATCATCTGCAATCCTAACTTTTTCACTCCAAGAGCAGGGTAAATAAGTATTAAACAAATGTAACAAGGAGGTCATGTGATCAAAGGCCCCTGAATCAAAAAAATTTCACTACAAGATAGAGCATTAAAGTTGCTACATGTTTGAGCAAGAGAGCCACTAGGAATACTAGATGAGGAATTGGACTTCAGCAGTTTTAGAAGATGATCGATTTCCTCTTTACTAAAAGGACTTGTTTCACCTTCATTTGTAGAGGAAAATTGTTAATATTCCATCCTCCTCTCAGCCCAAGCCCATTAAAGTTTATACCCGTAGGAATAAGTAGGGACAGGGGAGTGAGAATACGGTTGCTGCCATGTAGGCAAAGTTTGTTAGGAGGAAGTTAGGGAGAGAGAAGGAATAGAAAGGAATATTAGCAAGTGAATGGGGGGGGAAATGATTACCTACTATCATTGTTAGGAATTGGCCTGGATTTTCCAGGAGGGGGAGCAAGTCTCCAGTATTTTCTGTTTTCCTATACCGAAATACTATCAATACACACAACCTCTATTGAGGATTCCTAACAAAAATGCATTAATGGGTTATGTCACTTGATCTTTTACTTTTCCAATTTGCCGACTTCCATAGATTTTCCAACAGGTTTCTCAAGTATGGTGTGGTTTTTTGCAATAATCACCACACTTGAGTTTTCTTTCACCATTGTCCCTACTAGGCTTTATTTGCAACAGATGTTATTAGGGATGAATTTTCAATAGATAAAGTAGTCCCCTTTTTCCCAAGCATTACAGTCCTACAACTTTCTTCACTTCTAACTTCAGAAAATACCTCACCAATAAGGGGGTAGAGGCTTTCGGCCTATAATTCTCCCCATCACGTCATCAAACTTAGCATTTAATCCAACAAATTTTAAAAAAAAAACATTTAATCCAACAAGAAATTTGTAAATGTGATGGTCTTCTATTATCTTTTTAAAGTGTTTGTAGTCTTGGGAAGACTTCCATTCATAATTTGAAACAAATCCAAATTTTTCCCTAGGGTGACCTTGTCCTCTCCTTGACAAATTTCTCCAAGTTTTATTCAATTCATATATTTGGGATTGATTTTCCAAATCAGAATACATTCGGTTCACATTATCTCAAAGTTCTTTGGCTGTAGAATAACGCATGCAGTTGGAATTGATGTCTTCCTCCGTGAAATTTACAAGCCATGTCATAACCATCTTTTTAGTGTTGCAAATTGCAAATGAGGGTTTCTGCTTTTTTGGTGCCTCCTTATCTCTTGTCAAGTATCCAATCTTTTCTCGTCCCCAATGTACATTCTGATAGATTGAGATCAACGCAAGAAGTTATCACCATTCAATTTGATATTGGTGACCTGTAGAGAGTGTGATTGAGGGTTGGAAACATGATTTCCAAGGGATTTTGGATAGGTAGTAGAGGAAGTGGAGTCTGACGAAACTTCTGACATTGTTAAGGGTGACAGTATTTCTTTAGGGTGTTTATACAAGCTAGAGAATGATTCCTTGCTCTGATACCATATAGATAGGAGAGATACTGAAAGGATAAAAAATAATATTTCTTATCTTCAATTTACAACAGAATACAACACCTATATATAGGTGATACAACTTATAGATTTAGGAGTAAATTATTTCCTAATCTATATAACTTGACTAATACCATAATTACAACAGATTTATAACTGGCATAACTCTAATATATTGTTCATATCTTTGACTAAGCTAATTTCCTTTCCAACAGAAAGCGTTGTACAATTTCAATTTTATGGTGTATAAAGGATAAGATTTGAGTAGTGAATCAATAATCTAAAGAAAAACGGCGTCAAAAACACAATCTTGTGCTACTAAAAGTTCACTCTACGAAAAAGGGAAAAGAATAGTAGAATAGTATAACCAAACAATCATTGGTATTTAAAAATTGCTCTTTTAAGCAAATTACCTACCTTTGCTAGAATATATCGAGGTCTTGTAGATATCCGCCTTATGATTTCCACCAATGCAGAACTCACCTTGGAATTAATCTGCAAACTCTCAGAAGGAGCTGTAAAACAAATAAAATAATCAAGTTATTTGGTTAATAAAGACAAATTTTTTTCCTAGCTATAAAAGTTGTTTATACATGTTCTACAAAAAGATAATTGGTATTGATACTTGAAGCAAAGGGTATAGAAAATATCAGAAGGAAAAAATCACTTTATTTCTCTGATTATATGTAACTTTTACACGAGTATAACCTATTCCAATACTACTAAACTACTAGATTTTTCATATATACTAACTTATCCAATCTATAGTATATCTTATCTTATCTACTAGAAGAAAAACTTATCTCCTAGAAGATAATCTCCTAAGCTAACTAAACTTATCAAAAATAATTATCGAACACTCCCCCTCAAGTTGAGGAATAGATATTTATCATTCCCAACTTGCTTAGAATTGTCTCGAATCTAGGCATAGGCATGATCTTTGTGAATATCAGCTTCCTGTGCTTCAGTAGGGACATAGCATAGATCAATGCCCTCTTCTTCTATTTCACATTTGATAAAGCTCCTGTCAATTCTAACATGTTTTGTTCGATCATGTTGAACTGGATTCTTCACTATACTGATGGCTGATTTACAATCACTGAAGACTTTGGTGGGAGAGGAAGTGGTGATCTGTAGGTCCTGCATCAACCTCTCTAACCAATTAACTTTACAGATTCCTTGTGCAATTGCCCTAAACTTTGCTTCTGCATTGCTTCTTGCTACTACATGTTACAAGATTCCCCCATAGTTTAGTACAATAACCATATGTTGACCTATTGTCTTCAATACAACTAACCCAATCTGCATCCATGAAACCTTCAATGTTTCTTTTCTCATTTTTCTGAAACATTAATCCTCTACCTAGACTGCCTTTGAGATATCTCAGAATATGGTTGACTGCCTCTAAATGTCTTTGAGTTGGAGAGTGCATAAATTAGCTAACAATACTCACAGAATAAGCAATCTGGTCTGGTTAGTGACAAATAGATAAGTTTTCTTACTAGCCTTTGGTATCTTCCTTTGTCAACAGGAGGATCTTCATTTTTCTTGAATTTTCAATTTCTCTCCAGTGGAGTTCGCATAGGTTTGCAACCCATCTTCCCTGTTTCCTCTAGTAAATCAAGAATGTAATTTCGTTGAGATATGAAAATACCTTTCTTACTTTTAGCAATCTCTGTTCCAAGAAAATGTCTTAATGCTTTGAGGTCTTTTACCCTAAATTCCAGCCTCAATTTTTGTTTAAGATCATTGATCTCACTATTATCATCGCCTATGATTATAATATCATCCACATACACAATCAAGGTGGATTTCTTTTCATTTTTTCCACACTTCACAAACATTGTGTGATCAGCTTGTCCTTGTTTGTATCCAAACTTGCAAAGAGTGTCATTGAGCCTCTTAAACCATGCTTGTGGAGACTGTTTGAGGCCGTATAAGGATTTTTTTTAGTTTGCAAACTCGTTCCCTTCCTTCTTTAGTTTCAAAACTTGGTGGTATCCTCATATATATTTCCTCATCTAATGTACCATTTAGCAAGACATTTGTAATGTCGAGTTGATGGAGTTCCCAATCTAAATTTGCAACCAACGATAGGACTCTAATTGTGTTCAACTTCACAAATGGAGCACATGTCTCCTCATAATTTATTCCATAGGTTTGTGTAAAGCCTTGAGCCATTAATCTAGCCTTATACCTTTCAATCTCTCCATCTGCCTTATACTTCATAGTGAGCACCCACTTGCTACCAACACCTTTTTTCCTTTAGCTAGATCCACAATCTCCCATGATTTATTATCTAGTAAAGCTTTCATTTCTTCAAGTACAACTTCCTTCCACTTAGGTTCTTGGAATGCATCATGTACATTTCTTGGAATTCTTACACTGTCAAGCTTAGTAGTGAAAGTTTTAAACTTTGAAGAAAACTTTGAGTAAGTCAAATAATTTGAAATAGGATATTTAGTACATGATCTTACCCCTTTTTGTAGTGCAATTGGCACATCTAAGTCACTTACCCTAGTCTATCTAGGAGTTGGTTCTTGGTCCAATGATTGGCCTTGTTGAGGAGCTTTAGGTGTTCGAGAATACACTAAGGTTGGTTTTCCCATTGAATTCGACTGGACAGTTTCAAGTTGAATGGTAGGTGTTGCAGGTTTTGTGGGAAGGTTTGTGAGATAGGAAGTGATATGCTTGGGTCCCAATAAATTTCTTCATGGGATGTCTCTTTCTAAATAGAGGTATTGGTGAAATATGGTTGTTTTTTGAAAAAAGTGACATCATATGAAACAAAAAATTTGTTTGTAGAAGGTGAGAAACACTTATAACCCTTTTGAGTGGAGAGTACCCTTTTGGATTCTGCTCCATGTGTTGCTCCACGTTTTTGTTGAACTCTTTGGCTTTTAGGTTTCCAATTTGGTGGTTTCACATGTAATTTCCAGCAGTTCTCACTGGTATGGTAGGGCTTATCACAGTGGTCACACTATTGCTTGTTCTTGGTTTCTTGCTCTTGGGTTTGGTAAGTAGACTCCTTTTGAGAGTTTGCCACTAATGCTTAGCCTTGAGAGGTTTGTTCAAAAGTGTGTGAGGTAAGCATGACCTTTTTCCTACTCTCCTCCCTACGAACCTCAACAAATGTTTCTCGGATTGATGGCAATGGCTTTAAATTGAGTAAGTTTCCTCACACTTCATCAAGTCCAACATTAAGTCCCTACAAGAAATTATAAACTCTCTCCTCCAATAATTTTTCATAGTTCTCAACATTAGCACGACACTCCCAATTTACTATATAAAATAGATCCATCTCTTGCCATAATTTAGTAAGTTATGATACTTGGTAATAGACATATTACCTTGGTGTGTATTTTTTATTTTTTATCTGATTTCAAAGCATTGAGAAGTGTTTTCCAAATCAGAATATATTTCTTGCACAGCCTCTCAGATTTCTCTTGCAGTTTTGCAGAATAGGTAGGTTCTTCCTGTTTTTGGCTCCATTGAATTTATAAGCCAAGCCTCCCAAGCAATGTAAGTGACTGCTATTTCGTGTGGTTAACGAATTGCGCCTGTCAGATATCCAGCCTTACCTCTTCCTTTGATTACGAGCATGACTGATTGGGACCATTCTCGGAAATTCGTTCCATTTAATCTAAGTTGCGTGATTTGCAACGAAAGATTATCAATCAGAGGAGATGGAGTTTGGGCTGAAGGTATTACGTAACTAAGTGTTTGGGATGAGGTTTGGAACTCATCAAAGGAACTGAAGGTTAGTTGAACTCCAGCCATGATGTGGCTGGAAAAAAAAATTAGGCTACCAAAATCGGTAGCTCTGATACCATGAAACAAGAGGGTATAGAAAATATAAGAAGAAAAAGCCACTTTATTTCTCTGATTATATAACCTATTCTAATACTATTAAATTGCTAGATTTTTCGTATATACTAACTTATCCAATCTATAGTATATCTTATCTTATTTGCTAGAAGATAAACTTATCTCCTAGAAGATAATCTCCTAAGCTAAATAAACTTATCTATAATAATTACCCAACATTATCTACTCAACTTGTGTTTTCTGCTTAGAATTGTTGCCTTAACAATAAATTGGAAGGGCTCAAATTAAAGAATAAGGAACTAAGGTTTTCGTTTAGTTTTTTCTTTGCAAAATTGTAGATGTTTGATAGTTAGATTCAGAGAGAAGATAGCGATACAGGGGCAATTGGAATTTTGCCAGAAAATGTTTGCTATAATTTTCAATTCAACAGCCATTATAGCGGTTATACTATACCCTATCTCCTGTGTACACATGTTCTGCATTCCTGCTTATCCTAGTGACATCGTTTTACATCCAAAATTGTTCGCTTCCTTCTTTTCAACATCGTCTTAAACACTCCATACTTTCAGGTAGTAACACCTTTGATTTATCTCCTCTAGTGGTCAAGAATCTGCTACAATAGATTAAAAGATATCATCAATATCTAATTTGTTCATCCTCTCTAACTTATTTTTATGTCAATTTTACTATTGATAAGCCGACCATTCATCCCCTCCCTTTTCTCACCCTGGCTTTCAAACTATTGCCTGAATCTATGGACTTAATTATCTACTTGTATGAGCTCAACTTTGGAGGTCAAAATGTGCTATAGTTTATCTATTACTTTTCATCAACAATTCATTAATGATTTAGGAATTGTATCCCTATAAGAGCTTGAAGTTGTTATGTTCACCTATAAATGTTTGTGTGCTTGATGTCAATTGGGACAGTTATTTATATGCACATATTGAATTTTGGTGAATTGAGTCTCTCCTTTTACTGTGTTTTATAGGTCAAATCTACAAGCCACAAGTTTTAAATATGTCAACTGTCATTGTTGTGGCAAATTTCAAGATCCGAATAAGCACCATTCTCAGGCACTTGCCATTTCAGAATTAAGGTTGATTGACAAAAGAAATACCATCAAGAGGGGATTGTTTTCGCATGTCCCAGTTCACGAAAGAGTTGTTTTACGATCTATTTGTATGGCCTCAACAAGAGTATGCCCATTTATTGAAGATGTCTATGAATCTCATGCGCATGCTAAAGAAGATAATGTTGGTGTGCTGCTTTTAAATCTTGGCGGACCAGAAACACTTAGTGATGTTCAACCTTTTTTGTTCAATTTATTTGCAGATCCGGTATTTCTATTATTTGCTTTGCAAGTTTTCTTTTTTGTTTTCATTCAATTTATGAAAGACTTGAACAAATGTAGCCATAGTAGTGATGTTCTTTATGTTTCTGTACAGGATATTATACGACTCCCCAGATTATTTAGGTTTCTTCAGAAACCACTAGCACAATTAATCTCTGTGCTACGTGCTCCCAAAAGTAAAGAAGGCTATGCTGCCATTGGAGGTGGTTCACCATTACGTAAAATAACAGATGAGCAAGTATATCCCATTTTTGATTGACATACTGTGGTTTTTGTTTGTTGCATTCATTCTACTTCCTGGAAAAAATCCCATTGTTCTTTTATTTGAAGTTCTTTTGGTCATAATTAAAGTAGATAGCTTTTCAATTGACAAATTTTCACCTTCAGAAATTTTTTTGTAGGCACATGCAATCAAGGTAGCCTTGAAGTTAAAGGGTATACCAGTTAATGTGTATGTTGGAATGAGATATTGGTATCCGTTCACAGAGGATGCAATTCATCAGGTAAGGCTCCAGATGTTATCAGTACATGCCATTTGCCCTTGAAATTGCTGGAGTCATAATTATCTATGAGTTTGTGGGGCTGGAGTCACAAGTATCTTTGAGTTTGTCATGAACTTACTGGTTAAATTAAACAAAATCATTTCTGTCTCACAGATCAGGAGAGACGGGATAACAAGGCTTGTTGTGCTGCCTCTTTATCCACAGTTCTCCATCTCCACAACTGGGTCAAGTCTTCGCGTTCTTGAGAGTGCATTCAGGTATTTATTTCGTGAGTTATTTTACTGGATAACCTGAAAAGTCAAATATGTTTGACCTTTCAATAAATTTGGGTTTGACTGATACAGGAAAGATGTGTATCTGTCAAAATTGCCTGTTTCGGTTATACAATCATGGTACCAACGGGACGGTTATGTTAAATCTATGGCTGACTTGATCGAGAAAGAACTGCAGAAGTTTGCTAAACCTGAAGAGGTGTGCTTCCATAATTTGGCATATTCTACTTAATCTTTATAAATACAGGTGTAATTTTGCAATTGGCTTGGCCAGGCAATTAGATTCAGTTTGAAACTCATTCTTGCTTTGCATGGAACTTAGGTCATGATATTTTTCAGTGCCCATGGAGTTCCAGTGAGTTATGTGGAGTATGCAGGAGATCCATACAAAGATCAAATGGAGGACTGCATTTGCTTAATCATGAAAGAGTTAAAAGCTAGAGGTGTAAACAACAATCATACCCTTGCCTACCAGGTAGATTTTGTTATCAATATTCCTAAACTTTCAGCTCATTGTTACCTTCACAATTCTGTTGTATTAGTATTCTTGAGTCATTGTGTTTAGTATTTTTGGGTCTAAGCTCTTCGAAATTTGTCTGTACTTCATATCTCTTTTTCCCCAGAGTCGAGTTGGCCCTGTTCAATGGTTGAAACCCTATACGGATGAAGTTCTTGTTGAGCTTGGTCGGAAAGGTGTAAAAAGTCTCCTAGCTGTCCCAGTAAGGTATGCAATCAGTTATCCAGTTACATGTTATAAATGTTGCTATGGGAAATGATATTCAAGTTCTAACTGAAAGGATTAGGCCTCCACATCCCTACTGATGTTCTTTTTTGAATTGGTATATGAAACAAACTAATATACGCAATAATATTCTTTCAGAGTATAAGTAGTTATGCATTGATTGTAAGGTGTTGAATTAAGGAGATTTTAACCTGTATTATGATGATAACAATATGCTTATATTTCATGTGTTTGCTATTCCTAATTTAGTTTGGTTTCTCCTAGATTATCCTTTTTAACAGTTGAGGCTTATTAATCCATATACAATATTCTGTGTTGCGGTTGACTTTCTCTCCAACATACTTTCCTGTTGTTCTATTTAGCACAGGAAATTTGAGTAATCTGATGAATGTAGTGGGTTCCCGTGTATTTTCCACTTATACTTCACTTACCTTTTTTCAGAAATGCTATCGTGGAATTGTTTTGTAACCATTGCATGGTTTAAGATCTTGGTCCAATGTAATTATGTTGATCTTTTTTTGCTCGAAGGGATTATGTATGAGACCTTTGAAACTTGATAGGGTTAGTATTGGATGAAGCAAGAGAAATATGATTCCAACTGCAATGCATACTTTCTTGCTAGACACCGATTTATTCTATCAGCTACTTCTTGGGCTGCAACTTCTCTTAATTTTTAGGAAGATTTCCAGAAAATGGGTATATAATTCTGTGAATAACAAGTCCCATTCATCAATAGTTTGATTATTGAATCTGCATTTGTTACAAATTCTGTCTTTTTAACGATCTTGTTTCCAACCTTAAATCCCAGCTTTGTTAGCGAGCACATAGAGACACTTGAAGAGATTGACATGGAGTATAAGCACTTGGCCATTGAATCTGGCATTAAGAATTGGGGTCGTGTCCCTGCTTTGGGTTGCACCGCTTCTTTCATCACGGATTTGGCAGATGCAGTAATAGAAGCTCTACCTTCTGCAACTGTCATGTCATCCTCAGGTAGCCTCCCCGGAGACGACTATGATGATCCTGTGAGATATGCCATCAAAATGTTCTTTGGTTCAATTTTGGCTTTTGTGCTGCTTTTGTCCCCAAAGGTTATCCTTTTCTTTAGAAGCCATCTTTGAGGTAATTAAGTCTTAAATTTCTAAGCTTTTAATAATTTTAACGAGGCAGTTTACACAGGCAACAAGGAAATACACCTAAAGAATAAAGTTAGGGGTTGTAGAATGAATAGATGGAAATGAATTCATGTGTCAGACATGAGACAAATGGCATATTTTTGCAAAAATTATATTTTCTGGATTCTTTTGGATTGCTCCAATGTAAAAGAAGAAATGATACAATGCAAACACTGTAATTCCTTTGCAAGTTAAATAGAAATGCTTGTTTTGGGAACTGAACATCAAGATTCAGGAGACAGGAGTCATTCATTTAAATGAGCCTGTATCTTCGTAAGACATTGGTGAAGTGCCTCGATGTAAAAATATGCATGAAAGGCAACTGATTTTGCAGGGTTAATTCGTGGATAGCCTAATCAGATGGGTGCTTGATAACACAGATTTGTAGGGGCTGGAACAAGAGAAGTTGATATCGATGGTGATCTGTTGATCATTATTTTTTATTTATCGAGCACTTTAGATAAAATTTTAACCCATTATAATGTCAAGATTAGATAAACAAAACGTTATTTGCAGTAAACCACCGAGCAAATGCATCATTCTTTATGAATTTAACCATAGTGCCAAATTACAGAACTCTTAGCATTAGCATCCAAACTGTCTGAAGGCATTTATTTTGATCATGTATAAAACTCATCGTCAAGAACACTTAAATTATATAGTTGTCAAGAATCTTATGAGGATCCTTATGGAGTGCAAGGAAAGATTATTTTATTATGCATGATTTAATGTAAAGAAATTCAAAATTTGCGAATTCCAAATGAAGGTTTTGGGACAGTCGAGATGAGCGATCCCAGGTTAGTCGTAAGGTAATTAATTGCTTGATATGGTTGATCAGACTAAAATGAATCGACGTATTACTTGGTTAAATCAATTGACCATTGACGTTCTATTAGTCAATTGTAGAGGGTGTTTCACCAAACCATTATTGATATATGTCATTAAATATGACCTTTTAAATATATATTTTAATAAAGAATATCTTTATCTTTCAACTGTCATGACCTTTTAAATATATATTTTATTAAAATATAGCCTTCAACTTTCATAAATATGACTTTCTATATAAGAAGAAAATTGAAAGAAGAAAATCGACTGTTGTTCTTGTGAATTAGGAATCTTATTGATATTAAGCCACCAAAAGTACTTTTTATAAAAATGATTTAGTTAATTGCAAGTTTTGAGTAAGGTGAATTTTTTAAAGCTTGTTTTAGATTTATAATTTTTGTAACAATTTGATATCCATACATCATTAAAAGATTGATCATTTTCTGTTTGTTCTTTTACTTAATTTAAATTGAGTTTATATATTAATTAATTTGATTTCATTTATTTTTAGGCTGAGATTATTCCTTTCCATCCTTTTTTAGGATTTATCATGTCTTTAGAATTACAGTTTATTTTTCAAACTAAGTGTACTATGATTTATTGCTTTAAGAAGCTTTTTGGTGACTCTTGTTACCTTTAATTTTTATTTTTATTGCTTTGATTTACTCACTGCCTTATAGTCAATAACATGGATGGAATCATGACTAGAATTTAGGTTCCTTTAGAGTGATTTTTGGGAGTTTTATTTCTATTATGCTCATTGGCTTGTTATGATTATTAAAGTGCACATTTATATTGCCATTATTTGCCATCTTCCATAACTAAGTTTGCGATGTTTCTTTGAGTTATTAACCTTTAATCAAAACATATTAATTATATTTTGTTGAACGTAATTGGAACTGAGTAGAATTCAATAGTTTCAAAGCTTGTCGTTTTCATATTACATATGATCTATACATTTAACATTTTAAAATACACAAACATCTTATCTGTATCTTATTAAGATGAATAATGCAATTCTAGGTCACAATTTGCTAAAAGTGATGTTCCTTGTTTTAGATTAACACTATTGTTTTGATTGTTCATTTTGTTAATGCAACTCTATAATGTTAAGCTAATGCAACTACTTAATTAATGATTTTAGGTCATCTTCGCATCTAATGAACATTTCTAATTTTGTAATAAGACCCTATTTTAAGCAATCTAGTATTTTGAATCACCTTTCTTATATGCTTGTAGATGTTTGATCATTTGTCAATAGATATACCCTTATATCATTATTAGTCTATATTTTGAAGTTGATTACTTGCAATAAGAATATGTTTCATTGTTTTGACGTTCTTGATTTATCTAAACCTAATTCTCACAGCTTAACTATCCTTTTAATGTTGCTTGTTTTGTGGGGCTAATACTTCCTTTCCTATTAATTATATTGATTATCATTCTAATTTTGCCTATTTGTGTTTTCTTTTGGTCTTATGAGTATTAAATTCATTGTTAATGATTTCATTCAAATTACATATGGTTTAGATTAGTAGTTCATATGCATCATAATTTTGAAATCAACTTGTATGTCTTGTTTTTTTTAATTTAGATTATGTTTTTGTTTTTTTTATAAGATAAGGCAAATTTTTGGTAATAGTTATTTTCTCATTTAGTTGGTGAGATATGTCTCTTGCATCTTTCGTAAGTTCAAAATTACCTCTTTGTATGCCTTAGTCGGTGGATTTAGCTACTAATTCTAGTACTTATGATAATTCCAATATAAGTTCTTCTAGACCTATTTGTTTTTCCATCCCTGTTGTTGCTAGTGAAGCATCCTCTGCCACTCCATCTTTGACATTTATCCTTCAAGATGTTTAGACCATACTTTGACAAATATATCCTCCCTTTGATTTCTCTATTCTTTTTGCCACTCTAGGTACATCTTCTTTATGGTTCTTTGATTTTGCATGCTACAATATATAACATCTGATTCTTCTTTGTTTTCTTCTATGATTGTTCCTCTTATTCACACAACTAAGTACTTTATTTTATTTATTAATAGAATAAGAACCTATTTTTAACCTAAGTTGACATTACCTAATTCATTTTTATTCCAAAATTATCTTTAAATCTTGTTTTTATTAGTCAACTATGTGAACTTGGTGTTGACTTACATCCTGCTAGTTATCTAAACATCATGCTTTATTGTTTAATAATAGTGACTTTATATACTCTGCTCCTTTTGATTTAATCCATTATGATATTTAAGGACTTGCTCCAAATCTTACTATTAGTGGTTCTTAAAATTTTGTTACTTTTATTTATTTTTTGTGATATACATGCAATTATCTATTGAAAAATAAATTCAACATACCTTAAATATATATTTAATTTGCTTTTATGGTTAAAATATAATTTTCCTGTTTTATTAAAATTCTTTAAACAAATAATGCTATGGAATACAAAAACTTTAATTTTTCTCAGTTTTTTATTCATACATAGTCAATAATTCAACATTCTTGTCCATTTACACTACTTTTCATGATCTTCTTAACTCTTCTGCATGTCCTAAGTCATTATAGGGGAAGGTTGCTGTTGTTGCTATTTATACAATTAAATGAGTTCCTTCCCCCTATAGGTAATATCTCTTCTTTCCAATGTTTTCATAGATAAAAACCTAATTATTAGTCTCTTTATGTCTTCGACGGTGCATGTTTTTTTCATCTTCAACCTCATGAACACACTAAATTAGGGCCTGAGACCAAGTTATGTTGCTTTTTGGGATACAATATACGATATAAGGGTTAATGATGTTAGGACCCAGTTTCATAACATCTTAGGAATTCTCATCACATCAACTTTTAGGAATGTAAAATGTTCTTTGGCAGATAAAGCTTTTAGGTTCCTTCTTCATACCTAATAAATCCATATATTATTTTTTTATTATGACTTGCTTATAAGAATGTCTAGTTCAGATAATACTTTCATCTTTTTTCCTTCCCTAAGTGACTCTTCAACATCTATGGATTCTAGCAACTCCTCTCCTCCAGTTGTCATCTCACCCCCAGTCATTGAAAAATCTTACGTTGTTCCTTACTGTCCTTATTTTAGTACTCATGTAAGATAACCTAATGTTAACCCTCATGGTTATCATTGTTACTATAAGATTATTTTCTTTGATAAACCTCATACTTATCATGATGCCAGTATTAAACCTATATGGTACAAGCAATGAAAGAAAAACTTCAAGCTCTAACTAGCATTCATACTTGAGATCTAGTAAATTTACCACTAGATAAGTTTGTTATTGTCTATAATTGAGTTTGTATAATTAAAATTAAGATGATGGTTTTATGGAACACTACAAGGATCACTTCATTGCTAAAGGATTTACATAGGAGCATGGAATTGGCTATAAAGAGACATTTACCCCTGTAGCTTATATAACTTTTGTTTGCAACCTTTATTGCTATTGTTGTTGTCAATCAGTGGTGGTTGTTTAAGATGGACATAAAAATTTCTCTTCTTAATGGGGAACTTTCTAAGGAAGTCTATATAAAACTACATCTTGGATATGATCATCTTTCTAATAAAAGTTTTTGATTTCAAAAAGCTCTCTATGGCTTGAAACATAGTCCTTGAGCATGGGTTGCTAAATTTAACTTGAATATTGGGCATATTGGTTTTTATTCATGTTCTTATGATTATGCACTATTTCTTCATCAGACTGAGAAAGGTTTCGTTATCTTACTTATTTATGTAGATGACATGATCATCATTGATGATGATTTGTAATTCATCTATGGCCTTAAATCATTTCAAATAAATAATTTGAATGAAAGATCTTGGGTATTTTAACTACTTTTTTGGTCTTATATCATTTGAATTTACAGGGTACTATTTGTCTCAAGAAAAATATGCTACAAATCTCCTTTCTCGAGTTGGTCTTACTGATGAAAAGATAGTTAGTACTCTTATTAAGCCGAATGCTCATTTTTCTGCCACTAATGGCACTCCTCTCAATAATGGAACTCTTTATTAACAGTTAGCTGGTAGTTTTATCTATCTCACTATTACTCGTCCTAATATAATTTATGTCGTTCATGCGGTCAGCTAGTTCATGTATGCTCATACCATTCACTTTGTAGTAGTTATTCATATTCTTCGTTATATGAAAGGAACTCTCTTTCATAATCTCTATTTCTCTTATAATCTATATTAAACCTAAAAGCCTATGATGTTTCTTATACTGGAGATCTTATTGATCGATGATATAACATTGAATGTTGTTTCTTTGTTGACAATCCTTTACTATCCTAATGGAGTAAGAAGCAACTATAGTGTCTCACTCTAGCACATAATCTAAATATCGAGCTTTTGCTGACACTTTTTTTTGAGCTTGTAACACCCCCTATACAGAATCTACAACCATCCATACACATAGCAACCAAATTCTTGTACACGCATTCAATGTATACAATTTTATTTAATGATAAACATATACACATTACAAAACTCCCCAATGTTAACATTAATAGTAGTAATACATCTTTACATTTACATGGTAATCCAAAAGAAAACAAACAATTTCCTTTCTTCATTACGTGAGTAGTCATCTATAACTAAAAACACATTCCAAAAGTACTTTTTCTTCTATCTGTTGGCCTTGTTCCCTGTACCTCACTCCTATAACTTGAACCTTCACAGATTAACACTCATGCTAAGTTTGCAAGCTTAGTGGGGAAAACACTTAGTTTGGATGACCACTCACAGCAGTCATCTGCCAAACACAAACATTCAGAAATATCACAACTCATATACCATAAATTCACATTCATGAATGAAACATTGATATTCAATGCTCATGTAAACAATGATGACATAATTAAGCAAAGTACATAATGCAAATATACTTCAACATATTATCCATATACCAAAAATGAACATTTATAAGCCAAATATTAATATTTAACACTCACTTATACAAATTATCAATATAATTGCACATGATTACAATTCATTATTACATCTAATACAAATGCTCATTAATACCAATTATTCTTGTTGTCATGCTGTATTTCTTATTTATGGCTATTAAGTTTCCTTTCTGTGTTAAGCCTGCACATTTCTTGTGGGTGTGGATAACGGGTGTTGTGGATATCTAAAGATATCAAACTATGGATACCTGAAGGTATCAAACTGTGGATATCGATGGTGTCAAACTGTAGCAATTACACTGTAACCCTATAGGTATGCCCATCTATCCACCACCAAGACAATAAAGCGGGCTCTGTAACATTTCCTTTAACCATTTTCCAATTTCACAATTCATATATTGGCAGGTCATATCATATACATTTCAAGTCATAAAATATGTATCTGTATTCATACATGAAAGTCATAACTTATCACCATTAGAAAGGTGTCAAAATCAAGCTTGTATAATGAAATTCACATACAAGTAGCACTTCAGTATCACATACATGCATCAAATATCGGACCTTCATTGTCTGACATCAACATAATCAATTAACATTCATATCATCATTCAAAACATATTTTTAAAGCAAACAATTAATTAAGAGAAACCGTCTAGGTTACTCACTATACACTCCATATTAGCATTTGCTTCCTTGATCTGGAAACATCTGGATATGGACGTTTATCCTGCACATTGAAAATTATGCAATACACACGTTAATAATTGCATAATTATAAGTATTCCTTTATGCACAAATGTGTATATGGAATATGTACAATGCATGTTCATGACAATCCCGGGTATCACTCTATTATCCTTGTCATATAAACATTCATATTTCCAATCTCACATAAGTATCATTTATACTTATGATTTATACCTCAATAAACCACTAAAATCTAATTTCATAACTTATTTGGTCAAATTCAGGTTTTTTCCTGAAGCACACCTTCGGATCTACTGTGCATGATTAGTCTAACCATGAAAATGAAGTAATTTGACAATACTTTCTCCTTGAAAGTAGTTATCCTATCTCTTAAGTTTCTAATGACACCAAGATTATTCAATTTGGTTCAAAAATCTGAAAGTTATACTCTAAATATTTTGGAATGTTCATTAATCTAAAATAGTATATTATACTTAACTTCTATCCAAAGATTTAAAGTCTTAGAGACTGAAATAAAATTCAATTTCTTTAGAAAATCTATAGCCTTATGTCTCTAGTTTACTCCAAATCAAGAATTATCCAATTTTGATAACTATAGGACAAGATATTGTCAAAATACCGAAGCATATTCAATAAAATAACCCGTTCATGCTCTTCTAAACTATTACCTCACTTTCTTTCCATCAATCTTTTTCAATTCAACACTAAAGGCAACAAATTTTATGGAGAGATCATTCAATTTAGTTCAAAAATTCGAAAGTTATACTCCAAATATTTTGGAATGTTCATTAATCTAAAATAGTACATTATACTCAACTTCTATCTAAAGATTTAAAGTCTTAGAGACTGAAATAAAATTATATTTCTTTAGAAAATCTGTAGCCCTATGTCTCTAGTTTACTCCAAATCAAGAATTATCCCATTTAGATAACTATAAGACAAGATATTGTCAAAATATTGAAGCATGTTCAGTAAAATAACCCGTTCATGCTCTTCCAAATTATTACCTCACTTTCTTTTCATCAATCTTTTTCAATTCAACACTAAAGGCAATAAATTTTATGGAGAGATAAAGCATGTGTTATGAATCTATTGGTTTAAGAATTAAGTCATTTAGAGGTCAGATGACAAAGTTATGGCTAAAACTCCCGAGTGCGATCGCACCAGACGCTCTCGTGATCGCACCAGTGTGATGTTGTTCTTCCTTCAATCCGCAGCTTTTGTCGCACTCGCACCTTGTTCCTCGCGATCTCATCCTATATATATTTATGCATAATTTTCACTAGAGAGGTCAGATTAAGGTCATTCTTAGACCCTTGACCTACAATTTCCATGAAGAACCCAAAAAAGTTTTTACCTAAAAAAGGGTTAAAATTTCAAGGTAAAATAGTTGTCCCATATGTACATCCCATGCAACATCACTAACTTAAAATGATCATATCTCTCAGTTCCGATATCCAAAAATTTCATACTCTATATCATTAAAAAGCTAAAAGAAAGATCTGCAACTTACATGAAGATAATTTTATCGAAATGTTTCTAGGTCAATACAATTTAATCATGGAAGTTTCAGACCACATTTTTAATCCATTTTTCTCTTTTCTTTCTTTTAAATTCAACACTTCAAATTCATTTTTACTCTTTCTACTCTATTTCCATTCATCTCATTCACAACACATTCACAGTACAACTAAAGATATAAGTTTACTCAAAATCCTCAAAATCATCAAAAACCAAGTATCAGTCATGCATCTTCTTCATGTTCTGCATTTCACATTTCTGCTACACTCATTCAGTTTCATCAACTCTTCCATTTCATCTTAACTCATTTATATATTACTAATGCGATTCATGTCTCCAACCACCAAAGATACTCACGTATGTATACATATATACATGGTGAAAAGAAAAATAGAGCATGTACAAAAAGCAAGAAAATTACATCAACTTCTCATCATAAGTGCTTCATTTAACATTGCCCATAATGATTAAAGCCCTACTTTACTTGATTTAGCTCCAAAGTCTCCAAAATCTTCAAGAATACAAAAAATCCCTAGCTTCCCATACAACCCACTATCATCAACATTTAAGGGTGAAAGGGGCTGGGTTTTTATCAGCATACAGAAGATAACAAAGTGTTGAAGTGACAAAGTGAAGGATGATACAAAAGCTCAATGTTGATGGGTGGGTTATGAGAGCATCGTGTATGCGAGAAAAAGAGATAAAGAAGATGAGAGTATTTTGTGAAAATGGAGGATATGACAAAATGAAGATGGTCTTCTCATAGATGTAAATAAACGTGGGATAATACCACATAAAATAAATACTAATACCTTTTACTTATGCTACTACATAACTCTTAATAATTAGTCCATTTGTCTCCCAATTTCTATACCAGTGGTCTCTCAATTTTCATAAAAATTTTCATTGTCATTTGACATTTATTTTTATTACTATTCATCAATTGTTTTGTCACTTGACATTTTTACTAGTCTAAAAATATCCAAAAATATCCAAAAATTTTCCCAGAAATTCAAAAAATTATAAATCAATAAATATACTCTCCAAAACAATTTTCAATACAATCAAACCACAATTTTCAATAAAATCATATCTATAAATCAATTATACCCGAAAATTATCAATGAATATATGCACAGTCATTTTGATGTGTGCAAAGATTCAAATTCATGTCCATATATGCTAACATTATGTATGAGCATGAAATGTATTTTTTTAAACTCTCTTTGAGCTCACATGTATCGAATTTTAGAGTTCTAACCCTTAATATAGGAACGAGATGTTACATGAAATGTGTAAAAATTATTCTTAATAAAAGTAATTGTTGTTATTTAAAATTTTTATTATTGTAATTTTTAGAGATAGAGTTGATGTAAAATTATAAATTATACAGTACAATATACTAATTGACTATTTTGTAAATTTTTTAAAAATTCAAGGACTATTTCATAAATTATAAACTATATGGTACTCGGTATTGACCGGTATCTGTATAGTATCATACCAGAACCTAATTCGGCACCAAGTTTGGTATGATATTTATAACATTAGTCTTTATATGTACTAAGCTTGATATTCATACAAGGATTGGGAAATTTAACGTATTTTTGCCACTCTGTCAACAATAATTATCGCGATCATGATGCATGTCAAAGCTGTTGAGTGGGGCTAGAACATCAAGTCAAATGTATTTAATTTAGTGTGTATGTGTTGAGCTTGTGAAATAAGACAGGATCGAATATGATATTTGTAATTCCATCTAAAACATGCATTAAAAGGTATTAAGTAATTTTTTCACTAAAAGAAACTTAATATTATTATTATTATCTTATAATAGCTATTATATGTGCAAGAAAGGTCATGGGTTCATAACCTAAATTAATTTTATTTTGAATGTGGGCTACTACTTAGTGTGATAAGAAATGTCTAAACATATATATTACATTATATAAAGTTAAAATTAAAATTTAAAAATATTATTTGTTTATAATTTTTTGAATATTTCATTTATATAGCTAATATGTGTCATAATTTTACTAGTCAAAATAGTAATATCGAAATTTACCTTAATATTTTAATTTATACCGAAAGATGTAAGTTAAAATATAGACAAAAGTGGAGTAAAAATTATAATTTAAAAAGTTGGACTGTAAAATTTAAAATATATTTATAATTAAATAATTATAAATATATTTTTATTTAATATTTGTTGTGTTTAAAAATAAAAAGTTTATATTATTTTTAAGAATGCCAATAACCCCAACTCATAAGCTAATTTTTTTAAAATTAAAAATATAAAATTACATCGATTTTTAATCGGATTCTGTGAAACTCGATGAAAACACTTGAATCTGTTCGTATGATTATTCTACTGTCTTCTCTAATTAATTTTATAAATTAAACTATTAAATAAATATTTTAAATTTGAATTTTGCAACTTTGTTTAAAATATCTTAGACTCAGAATTTTATATTTGCTTGTTCTAAACTTAATGTATGTAATCAATATTCGCGAAGATATTATCTTGACAGTGGCGCAGTGCGCACCCATATATAAAATATCATCTCTTATTACCCTCAGCCAGTCGATATATCGGCCTTTTGTCTTGTTTTCCCTTGGTACTTCCTCCCTCTCCTCCTAGGGTTTCTATATTCTAAAGACTAAATAATGGCAGACGACGCTCACTACCCAGCCACCGACATTACAGCTGCCACCATCGCCTCCAACAAACGTAAGTATGATGACCAGACTCTTCCTCCTCCTCCTCCGCCGCCTTCATCTGCTCGCCGTCCAACCGGATTCTCTTCGCCGCCGGAGCCTCCTCCTTCCTACAACAACGTGCCTCCCCCGGTCGATGAGATCCAGATGGCTAAGCAGAAAGCCCAGGAGATAGCTGCTCGCCTCTTGAGCGATGCTGCAGGTGGTGGGGCTGGTGTTGGTGCCGCCACAGATGTTAAGCGCCCTAGATTTGAGAACGGCGCAACCGGCTTCGATTCCACTGATAAAGGTCCTTTACTCACTTTCAGTTTCAGTCAACTGTCGCCTTTCTTTCTCTCTGGTTTATGTCTATACACACATACAGATACATATATAATATTGTCTTATGCTTGCGCTTTCTTGCTTTTGCGGCTTAGCTGTTTCTTGCTCTTTTGTTTTCATAATTTTCTTTTTGATATTTCGTTCTGATTTTTTTCTTCTCTTTGCCTTTTGTAGATTTTTTGTTTGTTGCTGGTTATTTTCTTCAATTCCAGCAACTTCTGTTACCATTAAATATCTAACTGTTTGATGTTCCAGGGATATTTTTGGTCTCTAGGAGAGATGAAATTTTTTATCGAATTTTATTTGGTCCTGTCTAGGTTATCTTTTATTGTTTGTTGGTGGTTGTAGCTATATGTTGTGTACACTTTCTGTTCATAAGGTGTTTGTGTTGTGTTTTAATAGAAAGCAAAATATTAACGAATGTGTTAATGCAGATTCCAAGCCATCTATGTTTTTGAACTCAGCTCCTTCAGCAATTCCTGTTTCATATGGATCATACATGGGTGGCACTAGCAAAAAGATAGATATTCCAAATGGTCGGGTCGGTGTTATAATTGGTAAAGGTGGAGAGACTATCAAATATCTTCAGCTTCAGTCTGGTGCAAAGATTCAGGTCACTAGAGATATGGATGCAGATCCTAACTCACCAACTAGGATGGTAGAGCTTATGGGCACTCCTGAGCAAATTGCAAAGGCAGAGCAGTTGATAAATGAGGTTCTTGCAGAGGTAGGAAGAAGTTGCTTGGAAGTTCAATTTATAAACTTTATATGTTCTTTGGAAGTTCAATTAATACATAACATCAGCGTTGGTGTATTTATCAAACAACAAAGTTGATATGCTTCATGTATGTGGAACAGCTCCATTGCATAAGGATGTTGATATTTGCGATATTCTTTGACTTGGTTCTAGTTTCATTGTGTTAATGAAGTACTTTTCCTGAAGTAAAACTGCATATTTACAATTTCCCATTAATGCCAAATTTTTGCTCCAGGCTGATGCAGGGGGTTCTGGAACTGTTTCACGAAGGTTTACAGGACAAGGTAGTTCTGACCATTTCGTGATTAAAATCCCCAACAACAAGGTATGTACATTGTTCATGTGGTAGAAACTTGGCATATTTCCTAGTCATGATATTTCCTGATTGGCACCATTCCAGGTTGGTCTAGTGATTGGTAAAGGAGGTGAAACCATTAAGAACATGCAAGCTAGGACTGGAGCTCGTATTCAGGTTGGTTTCTGACGCTTAAGTGGCATCTTCGCTTCACTACCAACCCTTTTTGTTATGCTTTTGTTTGGTGGTTATCTAAACTTGTCGGAATTTGCATGTTGTACTCTGTAGGTTTATAACTAACAATTCTATATGTACTATGCATTAATAATGATTTTCCTCATTTACCTTTATGTTGGGTTATTTTTACTCACTTCTGAAATTTGCAGGTTATACCATTGCATTTGCCCCCAGGTGATACATCTACTGAGAGATCAGTTCACATAGATGGGACAAATGATCAGATTGAAGCTGCAAAAGAGTTGGTTAATGAAGTCATCAGTGAGGTACATTTGAACGTTTGTTTGTTCGCAGACTTGGACTGATAGAACTTGCTAATTGGTTGTGTTCCTTGATGTGTTTAGATCTTAATTAGTGATTTTTGAGGTTTATTGTTGCTGATTGGCAAAACAAGAATGCCTTTGTATTTCAACTACCAGGATACTACTACTTTCATTCTGGCAATATTATTATTTTCTGGAATTATATAGTCATATTTGTTGTTGTTGATCTATTCTAGTAAATCTTTCTTGCATTGATATATTGTCCTGATTTTTGTGATTTGCTGGTTGATTCCTCTTCTTACATAAAGATATGCCCTTAAGAATATCATCTGCATAACCAACTTGTGCAGTAAGATCTGTTTTGGATCATAAATTTTTTAGACTTGTTTCCTGTATTTTCATTGCGTTCTAGGTCAGCTTCTACCAAGGCATGTGTTAGCCTTTTGTTTTGCATGTTTTCTAGTGATTTTGTTCTATCTACATGTGTTTATATTTGAATCTCTTTGTTTAACTGGATCTTTCACTTTTGGTTATAGATTTAGAATATATTTTATTCTCCTCTATTTACCTTTAGAAATTGATTTTATGGATCCACAATTGTTCCTCTTAATTTTTACTTAAGGATTATTTGTTAAGAGTATAATTGTGACAAGTACTATCTGGATCTTTACCCCTAGAACAGTTGTTCAATATTAATATTAGATTGTGGTAATTTCTACGAATCATAAAGTTGCAGATATAGCTTTCCTTTTGATCTTATGGAATTTACAGCATAGCTGTTTGAGAATATTTCCTGTGCTATGCTGTGCTGAGATGTGGGAGAGGAGCAGAGGCTATGTGTCTAAGTTGCCGACTTTATTGGACGTTGCTGACCTAGTTTGGTATTCTGCTAGTAGATAGTTTTGAATTAGGAGATGATTGGTACTATATGTTGCCTAGTCTTTTCATATGGACTTTTGATTGACGTGAGCTTATACATGTAGTGTAAATAACTATTGTCTTTTATTTTTAAACAACATCATGCCATATTTAGATTAGCTATATAATTTATCATTTCATGGCGGAAGATGAATGCACTTGTAGGGACTGCAGAGTGAATTATGGAAGTTCAAGGTATCAAGCTTTAATTGAGAGCATTTGTTAACGTTATCAAGTTGACATTACTATCTGAGTTTGATATATAGCTGGAGCCAATTTTCATTTTATCATTAGGATGATGAGAATAGAACATTGCAAGCTCTATCTCTACCCAATTGTATGGTGGTTTTAGGTTGTGCTCCCAAGTGAAGAGATATTGGATTCTAGCTTCTACTACCATCATGTGATTATTGATTGTCTCATATCGCTGATGTTTCTATTGGGAATTATTGTAGGGTTAGTGTTTTTGGACTTATAACATGGGTTCCAATAGGGTTGGTATCCCCCTCAGCATTGCCTGGTATGGATCTAAAACCTATTTTGATATCTAATGACTGATTTTGGGAGCGGAAGTTGCAAATTAACATAGAATGGGAAGTGTTTTAGCTCTGATTACTTTTATGGGATGACGTCCTTGGTGTTGGTACAAATTTTCAACAAGGTTTCTTCTATTGTACTTGTTAATTGCTTTTCCTAATGCTAATAATATCCTGTCACCTTATTTTAGTTGAAATATTTTCACTACTGTTATGCATTGAACTATCCCCTCGTGTTTTTTATATGGAGCTTGTACTGAACTCTGTGGCTTAGTTATTTGAGGATTTTGATCACAGTTCCTATACCAGTGGTGGTTTTCAGAATGTCAGTTATTAAGATGTTGAGCTTAGAGCCCCTTAATCCTGTTTTGATTCTTGTTTCTTTTGAGTAAACTTTTTGGCCTGGTATTACAAAGTAATGTTGCAGGGATCTTCGCCTTTTTTCCGTTTCTCTTTTTCCTTTCTGTTCCTTCATGGTTGTTCATAATAGTGATGGGATTGCAAATTATGTTAATACTCTTCATTCAGGATTTCTCAAGTTAGGTGTTTCCTTACAGTAGATATTATACCCCATTAGTTGACTTATTTTATTTCACATTCTACTAAGCTATTTTATGTTATGCTAGTTCTGTAATTATTATGGGAACATGTAAGTTAGTTATTTAGTGGGCATGTCATAAATTGGGGTTTTTGGAGATATAAATCTGCAATAATGCTTTAAGTATTGATTTGATACCTCTGTTAGCTACAGTTCATGAAGTGGATGCTAGTGAAAATTTGTACAATGTACATGCCACAGTGAATTCACACCCCATTGCCATAAGAACCAACATCAAGATTTTTGGCAATGGTGCCTGTTAATACCTTTTTCCTTTTATGGTAAAGCTGGTATAGTATCTTCTTGTTTTTGTACCCATTCACTTCTAGTAGGGAGAGGATGGGCTTCTGCTGGAGTAATTCAATTTTTTCATCAACCAAGTACGGTATGTTGGCATTCATACACCCTTTGATACAATGTGGATTTGATTGATCCCTACATCAGACTTATCTTTTCTACTGGTGCTGTTTTATTCCAGATTTTATTGTGTGCCTTTTGTTTTATCAGTATGCTTACTTTTATCTGTATATTCTGTGTTTAATCAAATTCTGGAAATGATGGGATCTTAAAATTATCCTTGATTATTTGGACCGACAAATTCGTGCAGAATCGTCCAAGGAATCAATCAATGGCTGGAGGATATCCCCAGCAAGGGTATCAAACACGGCCACCTACAAACTGGGGTCCTCCTGGAGCTCCCCCCATGCAACAACCTGGTTATGGGTACATGCAGCCTGGAGGATATCCTGGTCCATCCCCACAATATGGTATGTCTCAACCACCTTATGGAGGCTATCCTTCACAAGCAACATCTGGTGGATACCCTTCCAACTGGGATCAGTCTACTGGCTCGGTTGGTCAGCAGACAAGTCAGGGTTATGACTACTATAATCAGCCACCTTCGTCACAGCAACAACCAACTACTGGTGGTTCTGCAGCTCCTGATAATTCTGGCTACAATTATGGCCAGCCACCAGCTTCTGGCTATAACCAGCAGGGGCAAGGCTATGTCCATGATGGCTATGGTGGATATCCTCAGTCAGGTTATGGTCAGCCACCACCATATGATCAACAGCAAAGCTATAGTTCAGCATCCAACTATAGCAGTGTGACCAACCCAAGTCAAGAAGGACATGCTTCCTCTTATGGTGCACAAGGAGACACGACCCAGACACCAGCTCAGCCCTCAACAATGGGTCAGCAGGGTTATAATGTCGGTCAACAACCTGGTACAAATCCAGCAAGTTATCCACCTCAGGGTTCTCAGCCAGGTTATGGTGTGCCCCCAGCTTCCCAAACTGGCTATGGGAGCCAACCACCAGTTCAGCCTAGTTATGGATCCGGCTATGGACCTCCTCAAGGACAGAAACCTCTTGCTAACCCTGCAGTTTATGGGCAGACCCAGCAGTCACCTAGCAATGCTGGAGGATATGGCCAGCCTGCTCCTGTTCAGCCTGGGTATCCACACTCTCAACCACCTCCTTCTGGATATAGTCAACCAGATTCAGTCCCTCCACGTGCTCCTTCCGGTTATGGTGTAACAGCTTCTCAATCTGGGTATGGTCAACCTTATGGTCAGCCACCAGTTGGTCAACCAGGTTATGGACAGGGACCACCTGCATACAACACCTCTTACGGCAGTGGTTACTCGCAGCCTGCTGCTTACCCCGCAGATGGAAGTGCTACCAACAGTGCCCGTGGAGCTTATGATGCACCCCCATCATCACAATCTGCTCAACAGAGTGGAGTTGCAAAAGCATCGCCACAGAATTAAGGATATATGTGCTATTTGCCTTTGGACGAGTAACATTGTGGCACCTTAGTTCGTTGTTTTAT
This sequence comes from Erythroxylum shatona, assembly GCA_027568895.1. Classification (NCBI taxonomy): domain Eukaryota; kingdom Viridiplantae; phylum Streptophyta; class Magnoliopsida; order Malpighiales; family Erythroxylaceae; genus Erythroxylum; species Erythroxylum shatona. Next base: position 39,742,608 of record JAOSBK010000008.1, on the reverse strand, counting down.
CTACCTATTGGCATCGGGTCTGTGTTTCTGTATTTTTGCTTTATTTCAGTTTTAGCTGTTCAGGTTTTGTACTCTTAGGTTTTATTTGACCTTTATCAGATTAAGACTAGTGTTTTCTCTTCTTGTGGCTACTATCTTGAGGTTACTGGACCATGGTACTTAATGATTGGAGATTGTTTCAGTTTTCGGAGTAGTGTCATTGGTGGCTAGAAATCAATGCTTTGATGAGAGAGAGATCATTTCCCTAGCAGTTAACACTAACATTAATCGGAATTAGATTAAAATGATAACTATGTTTTATAAGAAGTAGACTTATGAGTCACTGCGAGTTGCTCAAGTGGCCGTCTGTTTGTTGAATTTTTATTCTTTTCTGGATTGATTTACGTGTCAGATCTGATTGTAAAAAGGGATAAAGTATGAAGTCAGACTCGTAAGAGACTATCTTACTGTTTCTTGTTTCTGCATACGTAAAAGTGCAAACCAAGCCCGACTCAGCCTGATTGAAACCGAAGTTATGTTGTGTCATATCAAGCCACACTGTCAAGAATTGTTAATAGATCGGGTTAGGTTAAATCGATCAACTCGATATATATAGACCAACTTGGCTTGTATGCTGCCTTTTTTTTTTTTTTGGTTTTTTTGGTTAGTGCACAATTGTTTGTAGAGTGCAAAGGTGCAGTATTTTGAAGAATTTCGTATCGATACAACTAGTATTGGTTAAATATTGGTACTTCCTCAATATCGTATTAAATTTAAATACAAGATTTTACCAAAATCTTTTGAGTTGTATTGGTTGTACTTCTTGTGTATTGAAATATTTTATTAAAATTTAAATTGAAAAATAATTTTAAAAATTGAAATATTAATTTATATTAATTTAATAAATAAAATCATTGAGTCAAATTAACATTCTAATTTTTTTTTGAAATATTTACTCAATACTTTCTAATGACCTTAAAGAAGGGGAACAAATAAAAAATGTGTGTAAAGTATTACGTTCTGCGTGTTTTGAAGCTCACAAGATGAGGTTTGACTCAGAGAGTATTCTAGAGCATGTCGGAATCTTATGGAAGACTTTGGAAGCTTTTAAAACATAGTGGAAGCATATAGAAGACTCTGAAAGCTTCTGGGATATGGTAAAAGTTTATAGAAGACCCCAAAATCATCTAGAGCATGGTAGAAGACTATGGAAGCTTATGGATTGAAAGGTTATAGAAGCTTGCAGAATGTTGTGGATAAGGATACATTAGTGTAGAGAAATTTTCATTAGATCAGATAGATCTTAACCATCATTCCAAGTAGGAATTAGTATATATACCCTTTGGGGTTTGCCTTATTTGTAACTTATAGAAGATCATAGAGAGCACCATAAACATTATAGCATTCTTGACAGAGTTCTTTAATATAAATATTCTTACATTCTCCCACATTCCTTCTTCTCTTTAGCAAAATGTTTCATGTAGAAGACTGACTTGAGAACAAAAGCGTACTCAGGTGTCGAATGAGCGTTGATGAAAGTCCAAGTTCGTTACAAGTAATATTAGAGCATTGTTAGAGATCCTTTCGGTATTATCGAGACGGATGGCTCGAGCGAAGAAACTACCCATGAAGGAAGAGAGGCTAATAGGGTTCCTCTTACCAACAAGGGAAAGAGAGATAAGTCTATTACAAAGGACGCCATGGTTGAAGTAATGGCTAGGCTCTCTAAGTTGGAGATCACTATAAGGGAAGATCGAGAAAGGATCAATGATTGAGACCAAAGAGTAGAGGAGTTGGAGAAGGAGCAATCTCTACTCTGGAAAGAGATGAATGGAACTGTTAATATTGTTGCCTCAGATGTTTCTGAAAAAGTGAGTTCCTTGGAAACTTATCTTGTTGTTAAAATTATTATGCTTAAAGAAGCACTTGATAGTTTGACTATCAAGTTGAACGAAGTAAAGGGAGATTGGAGCTTGTGTAAGATGGTAGTGACACAAGGTGTTGTAGCACCTGTTGCTTCCACCACTTCTGCCAAAGTAAAGGTCTCGGAACCTAAGGCTTTTAGAGGAGCAAGGGATGCAAAAGCTATTGATAATTTCCTTTGGAGTACAAAGCAATACTTATAAAGCACTTGGCATTACAGACTATGCTAACATGATTGATAATTGTAGACATGACTATGGTGTGGTGGAGGACAAGTTATAATGACATCGAGAAGGTGACCTGCACTATGAACACATGGGATGACTTCAAGAAAAAGTTGAGAAGACAATTTTACCCTGAGAGGTATTGTTGGAAATTTCCAATTATTCGGACAAAGAAGCATTCTTTGCCTTCCGCAATGGTTTACGACCGTGGGCCAAGATAGAGTTAGAGAGGTGAGGTGCGCAAGACCTTGCAAATGCCATCGCTATAGCCGAATCCCTTTATGAAGTAAGAAGAGATGTTGACCACTCCAAATCCCAAAAGAGTGATAAGGGCAAGGCTAGGGGAGAGAAGAAGCAAGGAAAAGAAGGAGCTTTAAAGAGTGGCAAGCCAAAAAAAAGGTTCAAGTAAAGGTCACAAAGAAGAAAAGGGTGAAGAGTGTTCCTTAATAAAGTGCTACCTTTACGACGAACCTCATCGAATTAGAGATTGTCCAAAGAAGAGCAAACTTGCATCACTTGAAGAGAGAACCTCGAAGTCCACAGAAGGAAGATGTGGATCCTTACAAGTCCTTCATGCCATCAACGCTAAAGTGGAGGTGCTAAAAATCAAGAAGAAGGGACGATTTTTCGTAGATGCTAATTAGATAATTTAATGATCAATTTGATAATAAAACGGTTACGAAATATTTTCATAATTTAATTCGGTTAGTTGGTGAATTAAATTTATTAAAGGACAATTTGGTCTTTTTGTGCACAATGGTGTGAGTCACACCCAATGGCCAATTAAAGGCTTTTTTAAGAGTTAAGTGTTATCAGTTAAATAGATGGTGAGTCATTAGAGACAACCAATAGGACAGTGACATCTGTAAAGCATTAAAGAGTATAAAAAACAAGAATTAAGACACAAGTTGATTCGTTTGGTGAGTAGTCATGAGAGAGCATCGTTAAATAGCCCAAAAACAAAAGGAAAATAAGAGAGAAGCAAGGAGATACTAGTTTTGTTCAAAAGTTGGATTTGTTGTGTTATAGGTTAGATTTGGTTTTGAAGGTGTAAATTGTACCTTTTTGATGTAATATCAAGGTTTGATTACATTGGAAGCAAGTGGAAGAAGAAAAATCAAGAAAACTAAAGTATGGAACCTTGGTCAAACTTGGTCAAAGGTAAGATCTATTGCCTAAGGTGTTGTATTTTGCCATTTGTGACTTAAGATTAATGAATGACATTAAGAAGTTAGTTTACTGGTGAAAGAATGGAAGAAAAACCATGGAAATGACTAAATGAATTTTTAGCTATGATTAGGGTTTTTAATTTATTATGATCCAAAATTCTACTTTGATGTTTTATGATGTTCATAGCATGATTTTGATGCTAATGAAGTAATGAAATGAAAAGAAATTGATTTGGAATTGGTTTGGTTGAAATTCAAGGGTGCATGATTATGTACAAAATTTGTTAATGAAATTTTATGGCTTAAATGCGTGTATGAAAATGTCATGGAAGTGAATTAGAATTGGTTTTAAAGGCTAGAAATCAAATGAAATTGTATTAGAAAAGTGTAATGTAAAATATGTTAAGTTTAAATTCAAAGGCATTTTTGGATTAAAAGTATGGTTGTGACATAATGACCATATGAATGTGATTAAGGATGGTCATTAAGCATATTTGTGATATTGGAATTATTAAATGAAGCGTTATGTTATTATTTGTAGAAAAATTATTATATGGATTATATGTAGAAAGTAATGAGGTTGACATGTTTTATGGTGTATTTGATTGAAAAATGTATTAAGGAGTTGAATGTATTCATATTGGGTTTTCATATCAGAAAATGAAACCAACTGAAGGACTTTGAAGTGGTGAAAAGGAAACTAGCAAGTTGTGAGTGTACTTTAAGTTGATTTTATACAAATGGATTTCATTTGATCATGAAATAAATATTTATGTTGAGTTTTATGAGTTTTATGTGAATGATATTTTATAAGTGAATTTTGCTAGCATAAGATTATGCTCTAGCAATATATGAGTTGTAAATTGAAAGTTAATATTTGAATGATTGGAAGTTGCATTGAAATTGTACATTAAATTGAATGATTATGAATCCTCTTATAATTGATTTCAAAAATAAGATGAATTGAAAATGTATAAGTTGCTTTTGCCTATGGTACATTGTTAAGCTTTATACATGTTATTATACCACTTTATAATTGTTAACCTATTATGGGTAAGAGATGTAGAATCAACTCTGTAAATAGTGATTAACCAATTGTGGGTAAGCGATCAGAACTAGCTTCCTGACTTGTTATAGGTACCAATGCAAAACTAGCTCTGTAACTACCGGTCTATAGTAGTTAACTTGTTACGGGTGAGTGATATAGAACCAGCTTCGTAACTAGTGGTTTACTAGTCACAGGTCAATGACGTAGAACCAACTCCTTGACTTTGTGCCTAGCGTACCGTATAGTAAAGAAATTAGTGGTGGGCTATGTGGAGTAAGAAAAATTATGAAAATAGTAATGCCGCTAAAGTAATTTGAGAGGCACCGTATGGTGTCAATTCTAGTGGTTGACTTATTTTAAGTATAAAAGTTTTTAGAAAAATTATTGACATCACTGTTTATTGTTTAAAGAAAAAGGAAAAAGGAAAATGGAAACTTGTATATTATGAGTTTAATGTCTAATTTCAAAATAGTATTTCAGAAAAATTGAAATTTTGTTCTACGAAATGTTATGTTGTTACTATATTTTATGATAAACGAATGAATTGTTATGACAAATATTTTACCATGAGCTTTATTGTTGTATGCGAATATTTCAGTTATGTTATTATGAAAAGTTTAACTTTTAGTAAACAGAATAACACTCACTGAGCTTTTTTAACTCACCCTTATTTTTATGCTTTTAAACAAATCGTCACAAGTATGCGTATAGGTGTTGCGATAATTGAGACTTTGTCACAGGATTGGTTGTATCATCGGGTGTTGCTTTGCTTGCGTTATTTTTGCTATATATGTGATATGTTTTAAATTATTTTGGAAAGGGTTCAAAAGTGTGATCTTCTGAATATTTATGGGATTGTAAATATCTTTTACTTAATGAACTATGAGAGATTTGATCCTTAATGACGTTTTTAAAATGTTGAGAATTATATGTTTGTGATTGCTTATGATGTGGACCTGAGGTCCCATTTTATAAATTGAGATGCTATATGAAATACTAGAATTTTTTAAAAATGTGTTATGTAGGTTTTTGAAATTTGAGAATCTTAGAAAAGTAGTTAATGCCATATTTTTATATAAAAAAAATTTCCCTCTATTTTTTGTGCTTTTAACTTTTAAAGTGTAAAAAGTTGTTAACAGTTGAACGACTTGGTTTTACAGGAATCCTTCAATTTAGTAAGATATCGATTAGAGGACTATCGTGGGGTCACTAGAAGGGCTCCACTTGAGTTCTGAAAGGGGAGATCCGGAGTGGTTCCTTTCAATAAAAACCAAGTATGTATAGTAATGATATTGGGTTGGACCAAGCTCGGTTTGATCGAGCTTTAGGTCAAGTATATATAGTAATGGCGGTGGCCAGTAGAGGCCAACCTGAAATGAATTGATTGGGTAGGGGCTTTTGGGCTTTGGGTAGTTTGAGCTTGAATAGGCCTTAAGGTGAAGGGCTTGAGTTTGAGTCTGATTGAGCTTTTTCCTAATCAGCTTTAGGTTAGGCCTTTTTTTTAAATTTAAAAATTAAATAATTTTTAACAATAGAAAAAAGTTTTTTTAAAAATTTATAACATGCTTTGTTATCCTAAAACTCATTTTCATAAAAAAATTAGTTAATATGTTTCATTGTATATAAAAATATTTTAAATATCATTAATTTTTCTAACGATATCAAATATTATAGTCCTTAAGTTTGATTTTTAAATATAGTCTTCAATGTACTAAATATTTTAGTTTTTGTCAAATTATTTCATTTCTAATAAATAATACATATTTATTTATTTTATTAAATTAATATTGTTAAGTCCAATGTCTTGCTTTTGACCAAAAAAATTAAAATATAATTTCTTAATTTTTTAAAAATTATTGTCAGTTTAAACTATTATCTATTTTTTATAATAATCACTATTCTAAGTCTAACAATATATAATGGTACTTGATACATTCAAAACTTAAAAGAATAATATCAATTCATAGGTTTGCCTATGCAATAAGTATTACAGTACTATTAAGAAACTCATTTAATTATCAAAACAAAAGAGCATTGTAATGTTATTTTCCAAATGAAAATATAAAAATTACAAAAATTATTAATTATAGTTGGGAAGTGGAAATTAAAGTTCAGCTAATAGGTAGAGACAATAATATAGAGTTTTCTTTCTTAATCTGAATAAAAACACATAAGTGAAAATTTATAACTTCAATTGTAAATAAACCAATGAAATCAAATGAAAAATAGTAAATCAAGAAGTTGAGATTAAAATAATAAAGGAAAGGGGCTAACTAATCGTTATAATCAAGATTGTTAATAGTTTGCAGTAGTTTATCAAGGGGCTAACTAATCGTTATAATCAAGGTTGTTAATAGTTTGCACTAGTTTATCTATATGTAGAAACATTATTATGTAATTATACATGAATATACAAAAATTGTATTGATTAGATATTCAACATATGATAACTAACAATTAAACATATCTTCGTTACCAAATATTTTTTTCCAATAAATTTCTAGTTGGAAGATTGGTTTAAGTATCTGTATCTGTACATGTACCTGTATTAATATAAAAAGATAATATAATATATGATTGCTAAAATTATTAAGGTAAAAAATATATTATTAAAAATAGAGTTAGCCTTGAATATTTTCATTATCTAAGTTCGGGCATACATAAAGGTTTTTACAATATTAAAATGAAGTCGAGCATGAAGGTGATTAACTATCTGATTGTCAGTGGTAAAAGTCGACTTTAAAAGCAGTAGTAGATATTATAATTGCTAAAAGGTCTTGTATAAGTACTTGTATGATCAGACAAGCACTTCCATATGTCTTCCACTATAATAATACATCAAACGCTACATTTTCAACTTCAGGCGCAATATCTGCCTCCAAATAGTTGTCTAACTTTATCTCACAATAAGAAATCCTAGTCTTTTTTCTTTTTGATGAATTTTGTGAATGTGGGATTCACACTAGCCTTATAAGTTAAAGACAAGGTTAAACTTGGAATTAGAGTTGAAATATTATAATATTGATTTTTGTCTAATCTTAGTTGATATCATTAAACAATTTTGATAATTATTAAACAAATTATACCATAATTGTTTAATGATATCAACTTGCTCTTTAACACCATCACCATACAACATTTGATAATAAAAATGAACCTCCTCCATATTATATCTCGAGTCCAACACAAAAATGATTGCCACAATTTGTTTAACCATATACTAGTTAGGGTTGAGCTTGTCCACTATATGGAATTAACTATTCAATCAGATAAAACTCTTTTGATGTTGCACATACTGCTATAATAATTGTGCAAAATTAGGTATTTTATTCTTGAGAACAACTCAGTAGCAATATAAAATATTTCCAACTTTTCACAAAGTTCTTTAGCTAACTCTCACTGTTCTTCTATTGACAGACAAGTAGATTGAGAATCTTTTTGTCTTACCTTGTTGAAAACCTCAGTATACTTGATTGCTGACTCCAACATCTTGAATGCTGAATTCCAATTGGTAGGACAATCCAAAACCAAGTTCTTCATGTATGAAATGCATAGTTATCGTGTAGTTTCTTAAATTTTTTAAGTGTTGCACTCTAATACACTATGCTATTCTATATTGACTCTATTGCCTCCTTTATCACCTCCAACTCGTCCTTCATAATCAAATTCACAATATATATACAAAACAATGCATATAGAATAACCTTTTCCCAACCAATAAGCTCCTAACCTATAACTTGTTCTTCAACTTTTCGATCATCAATTCAATTGTGCTACAATTATTAAGAGTTATGGTGGACAACTTGGTGTTGATGTTCTAATCAATTTAACAATCGACCATCACAGTTGTTAACCTTTCACGTGTATGCGATGTTAGTACATAAATAAACCTATAATTTAAAAATATGAATAAATGTCAATTATAACGTAATCAATAGATAGTTTGTTACTATAGTATGATGCATCATCATATAACCTTTGTTTTATTTATTAGTTGTCCACATGTCTAATGTGATGGCTACCCATATGTGAATACTTAACAACATCTTCAATATTTCTTTCTTTTGATTGTCGTAAATATTGAAAATGTCAGTATTTCAATTTAGGATCTTGAATATTGGTTAGAGTGAGATAAGCAACATCTTAAAGTTTTTCTATTGATACTGGAGAGTGGCTATTCATCACTAATGATCATCCTAGATATCAAAATTTTTAATTTGTTAGTGGCATAACTTGTGGTAGTTATTTCATTCTTTCATCTTATTAAGTTAGGGGTAAAAAATGTTTGACCTCTTAATACGATATTCTTTCTATTACACGACTCCATATGTCTCTTTAAATGAGAGGTTCCACTTTTAGAACTTATAGGCAACATCTTATGACAATACTTACATTTAGCCTTTTCTACTCTTTCATTTGATTTAGTCTTGTTGAATTAATTTCAAATATTACTTCTCAATAAACCTTCTCTTTCAAACTTAATTGTTTCTTAACTTATTACTGGATTAGAACTCTCTACTGACATATTGTCTGATAATAGGTTAGAACTCTTTAGTGAAGGAATGCGCTCATCCATCCGAAACAATCAACATATATGAATAAATAAGTTATTCATGGATGTTAACATGTATACATTCACTTTAACATTTTAACAGACAGATATAGGAGTGTGTGATCAATGCATTCTCAATATTAATTTATGTAATTTGGACCTTTTTTGCGTTATCAAACTTATCTTAGTGTCTTTTTCATTGTGTCATATCATCATATTATAATGCAAATCCCATTGTAGCAATTCCTATATAATTGCATAAGGAAAACTAGTATCGCCACCACCATAAATCTAGTACTTTAGTAAATAGAAATTTTACTAATATTAATTTTTTAACTTCCAACTATAACTATAGTCAAAGAGTGAATGTTATAATATTTGACATAGATGTTCTTTGCTTTAATTTTTAACTATAACTATAAAAGACAATGCAAACTATCTTAATCAACTTTATATAGCAAAATCTTCAACTTCATATACCAAACTATGCTATTAAGGCTTTATATGTATAAACCTTATATATATAGACCTTGATTATATTAACCATATAGTCATCAAGAATAATACTACAAAATATTTCTAAGTAGAAATTTTTAATTGAAGCTAGATATAAACCTAAGTTTATGGAAAAAAAATAACACCAAATGCCAAGAACATGAAAGCAATAATCAAGAGGAAACAAAGATATACATAAGGAAACAATTATACGTAATTTGATCATTGAACTTTAAATTATCAAGGCTTTTTAGACCCAAATTTATATTGTATCGAAAAGGAATGATTACAAGCATTTAGTAACCCAAAATACTCAGTAGTTTTATTATGCAGAAATTCCTAAAAACAAAACTTATGCAGTATTTATTTTGCAACAAATAACTCCACATCGCACCTATACTCTTTTTCACATTTGCCATCTCTTAAATTAAAGGATGAACTAACAAAAAAACCTCAAATTATATATTACTTTTAACTGAGCCCAATCCCTTTCTCAAGAAAATATTAAGTTTAGATCCAACTCAAAGATTAAATTAGTTGGTATAGAATAATAAATGTAAATGATCCACCTGGGCAGCTACAAATTTGCAAGCATGACAATTTGCTCTTAATTCCTTTATCCTAAATTGTAATCTTTTATCTCTAGCATTTCAACTCAATCAACAATTTTTGTTAGTTAGATCTAATCAAAAGTTTAAAGGATGAAAAGGCCATCAAAGATATCATCTCCAATTCACTTGGTTAAAGATGAAGCATTAGATGTTGGAGCACACCAAAGCTGTGCCACTAACTCACTACCTAAAAAAAGAGCTATGGAGCAAAAATCAAGAAGGTTGGTAGGTGGTGGCTAGATGTTGAAGCAGAATAAGGAGTCAAGGAGTGGTTACTCAGAGTAGAGGTTGTGTAGCGCCCCCTTATCGCAGGGTACACACCGGGACGCCTGCAGGTCATTCCGGTACATATCTTACGATAAGGGTGAGCTACGATCAATCACTATAAATACTTCACATGGCATCATAATAAAACATTAATATAAAAATCGCAAACTTTTTGAAACCAATTTTTTTTCTTCTCATTTCATTTCATAGAAACCAAAAGTTTACACATCTGTCAATTTTCACTATCTGTACATCACTCCAAAACCCTAGTACAATATACTACATGAAAGAGGAGAAATACTGTAGATCTATCTAGGTCCTCCCAAAAGTCCCAGTTGACCGACCTGTGAGCCATGACTTCTCTCGCCAACACAATCTACACGGCAGGAAAAGTCCC
>JAOSBK010000008.1:39688293-39702193 GCA_027568895.1 Erythroxylum shatona | reverse complement strand
ATATTAATTTATCAATAAATTAATAAAATATTCATTTATCGATAAATTAATAACTTCGTATAAGATAATAATTTTTCCAATTCCAACAATATTCATTTATAAAGGTTTTACAGTGCTAACATAATTCATAACAAACTAATAACAGTAAATGCAAATTAATGAAACATAATCCGAAATGTTTGTACATATAAAATTTAATTTGATTCACTTACAATTCAGATTTATAGTAAGATATTGGCGGTGAATGATAAAAATCTACCAAACACAGCCCCCCCCTGCCCCTGCCCGCATCATTATAGGCATTATCTACAATCATCCATTTCGTCCAAATTAACAAAATGTCTAGTTATCAACTTTTTCTTCATCAACTTTAGTTGACATTGAATCTTGAATTACTGAGGTTAATCTCGCCCCTCAGACTGTTTCCAGTTCCACTCTGTTGAGCCTTCCTTCTGTTCATTTCGGCATACATTTCCTCTATCATCGGTTTCCATAGCCGAACACGAGCGTTGATGAACCAATTGGATACCTGGATAGTGGCAGAAATATTTATATGCACAGAAAGAGTCATAAACTCATGTTCGCACTTATAATTCCAAAATCGTTTAAAACCAACTGTGCCACCTAAATTTACCTGGCTTCTTGTCAATCCACTTCTCAGTGCAAGTAAATGCTTGTCTGCATCCTTAGGGTACCTGACGCAAAATTTGTACAGAAGTGTTATCATACTGATGTATAAACTCGTGCACTTACACTGCAATTCAACAACAATGCGAGATCAAGAATCAAAATATTTAGATGTTATAGAATAAGAGCTCTCACGGGTGAAGGAAGTTTTGAAACATCCATGCACGCAGGACGGAGACAGATCTTTCAGGCAAACCTCGCTGGGGTCGCCATAGTTGATTATCTTTTTTCTTCAGCTGCTGGAGAGTCCATTGCTTTTGGAAGTAAGAATCAAAAGACCCCTCTGCTTGTCCCATAAATCCAGGATCAAGATGTACACCCATTGCTCGGATTTGGCTGCTGATTCGCCCCCTAAGGTTTTTGTACAAAAGAGAGATTGTTTGTAGAGCAAAGCGAGTATGTATCTGAGGGTCTAACTCAGTAGCAGCATGAAATGCAGAGATGACAGTATGTATCTCATCCAAACATTGGCTGTATTGGTCATCAACCTGAAACAGGAAATAGACAAGTTAGTAAATTAACCACGCCAACCTCAGATAACTGAAAAAAAAAAAAGAAACTAGCAAACTCTAAATTGGCAGTGCCATTCCATCAATTTACATGGAGAAATGGTTAACAATACAACGTCTATAGTGACAGCTCCGTATTAAAATTAAATTTAGTTATAACCCTCCAGCTCGGATAACTTGAACAATCAATTCAAAGTGTTCAATCCAATAGATCAGGTTTAGCATTGCACCAAGTGTGTAACACTACAACGCTACTGATGAGATTTAGCAGCTTCACATTTCCAGTCCTTCCCTAGCCTTCATTTTGAAGGATTGAAACTAAGTGGAAGGCTCGAAGCATAGTCCCTGGGGGATGAGGCAAGCTAATCACATGCCACTGGAGCTAAAGCTATCTGGTTAGAAATGAATTTGAGGATGTCGTAAGTATTTGCTGTAACAAACTAATTAACATACCAGTTTTAGCAAAGTTAGCAACTGTGCTTTCTTGTCCCTTGCCCGTTTTTGTAAACCGGGATCCGCTTCTACATCGAATCTCCTATCAACATTAGGAGATGCTTCAAGACCAATGAACCGCGTCCTTTCATCAATAGGGCAATCAGCTAAGATTGGTATACTTGTCCCAGTTATGGAGCCACTAGTTGAAAGACTCATTTGATTTATATTCGCAAGTGAATAGCTTGCAATTTGAGAGAGTATTTCCTGTACTACAAGCAGATACTGCGATCCGGGGATTATTTGGAAGCATTGACTAGATCTGCAGGAACCACAACTATTTCTCTTGGAGGATTCCTGTTCAGAGCCCAACCTTTTCCCTTTCAAGCAATGGCATGCTACGTCACCACAACTGACTTCCGAGCACTGATCTACTATACTGGTTCCACATATGTTCGAAGGCTGAGATGTTGCAAGACTTAGAGAGAGCTCATTACTGAGTGTACAGGAACTATAAGGAGTATCTATCACACCCGAACCGTTTGATAATAACCAGTTATTTGATACCATGCTTCCTAAAGAATGAAACGCAGGTCTTGATGGAAATTTTCCACCTAGCTCCACAGTTTCAGAGAACCTGCAAAAATTCCCCTTCCCATTCATGTTACTGAACATGTCAAAACAACCCTGATTCACTGAGGACACAAATGAATTAGAACAGTCACTTGAATCACAAGTTCTTATAACTTCCGAAGGATAGGTTGAAGGTCCTGAAATTGCTAAGCTATTCAAATCTTCTTGAAGACCATTTCTTGTGGCATAAAGTGGAGTAACTGCAACACTAGAAATGGGTGTCCCACTCATAAAATGTTCTTGAATTGAGGTGTTTGAAAAAGGACCCAAAGAGCCTGGCGTTCCATATCTCATGACATCTCTGGCAAAAGATGTTATTAATGTATCGGAATTAGTAACTCCAGCTTGATTTGTGAAGTGGGTATCAGTGTGAACACTATCAGCAGGCTCGCCATGCAATGTCTGAGGCATGTCTCTTCCGAATCTCTGATTATTACCGCCATGTTCAAACGAATCATACTGCAGTAGAGGGTTTAGAGTGGTGTTTGATGCATTTGTACATACATCAAGAGGATTCCCACTGATCGTGTTGACAGAAACACCGGACAAACCATCCATCCCGTTACACAAAATCACACTAATAAGTTTATCCGCTCTCAATTCTTGCTTGTATATGAGCCACTAAAGAGCAACACCCTCTCAGAGAACGCTTTACCAAAGATCAGAAACGACATACACCACATTCTATTCCACGATAAACTGTTTAGTCCTTGTTCTTCTCATCAACCACCATGTACCTGGAACAAGTTACATTTAGTAAACACACAAAAAGCTTCCTCCTATGCCTCGTCGAAGGTGAAAAACAATTTAAGAAAAAACAGATAAACAGGAACAGAGACTCTCAACCAGGGGGGAATACAAAGTAGTAGTATGCTTATTACCTAAAAATACCACAAAAATTTGACCAGTATCGGCTTTAACAGTTGCTTTAAGGTGCACAAGGATCTGTCACCGATATTTCATTTACTAATAGCAATGTATCCTTGACCTATAACTATTTTCAAGGAAAACATGGACTGAGCCTCCTGCCATTAATGTAGCACGAGCACCAACCTGTTAATTACTTGAACAATTACTGAGTTTAGCACTGAAATAATGGTCTCCTGGTTAACTTGTTAGTGCTATTTCTTCAGCCATGTTCTCTGAACAAACCTGCTAAACCATACATGCACCACTAGTGCTCAAAGAAAGAAAGAAAGAAAGAATGGACCTGAACAACAACTCTGTATTACGAAGCTATACTTGACGCAAGCCGTAGGAATCCATCAGAAAAGCAGAAAGGAAGTCGATATCTTTATAAATGTAGGGAGGTCGTAGATTTGATACGAAATAAAGACCGCCTTCCACTGAGGAGGGAACACGGTGCCTTGGACAAGACCTTGGAAATATGTAAAAACAATGGATTGAGTGAGAACTGTCATGGATTTTATCAAAGCAAAAGTAAGATGATTATATATAGTACTTAATAAGACAGACAGCGTAGTTTCTTTTCCCCACTGATTGACAATGTTATGTTGTTGGTCGTTCTCAGTCTCGAGAACGAAAGACAACCTCTTTCAACAGACACCCTCTTACGAAATCATTGGTCTTTCTATCTCTATGAAAGGGTATAATATAAGCCAGATAACAGCGGCAACCTATGTTTCTTCTTTAACCAAAAAGATAACAATCCAACAAATGACTACCCATGCATCATTCCCACCTCTTCTCTCTCTCTCTCTCTCTCTCCCCCCAGCGAGAAAAGAGAAAAATAAAGAAAAGCAAGCTAATGTTCTTGCATGATCACAAAAATGGGATTTCTTCGAGAACCCAAACCCCAAGAAACTGAGATACACACTTTCAGACTACGACAAGATTCATAATCTCACTTTCTTCCCCGCGAGATACAAATTGAAAAAAGGAACTCACAACAGAAATGGGTCTTGAAATAAAGGACAATAACCTCTCAGAAAACTCATTAAAGCAAGAAAGAGAATGGGAAAGGGCCAAAAAAGAAAAGCTTCTGCAGAGAGGTGGGAGATGCATGAAATGGACCCATTAAAAATTAAGATGGACAGAGAAAGAAAAAAAGATAAAAGAGAAGAGAGTGAGAATAGCCACACAACACAAGAGTTGAAACAAGGAGTGAGAGAGAAAAGCGGAAGAGATTAATCTGGCGTTGCAGTGCCACTCAATTCTGCTGCAGGCTTTTGGGGGCCCATAGCTTCCATGTCTTTGTTTGTCCTCCTCACCACCTCTCATTTCATTTATATCTGCTGCTCTCTGCAATCATCACAAATTAAAATAGCTGGATTCTATCTGTTCAAACTCCTGTTCATGGCAGGTCCTCTGATCATCACCACCATTTCAAGAGTTTATTTACTCTTTTTGTGGTTTTAGGACAGCAAAAGCTAATGATGCGTTTGTTGAGGTAGAAAGTTAGAAACGCAAATGGGGTAAAAAAAAGGTTAAGCTTTTCTCGTAGCAAACCAAACAACTCAGAAACAAAGCAATGTTCAGCTTGTGAACGTAAAGAGTGTAAACAAAGTAAACTACTGTTGCAGCAGTGTACTTGGAAAGTGTACTACAACTAGTGATGCAAGCAATACTACAGGTGATGAGAAAATCTGGTGGACAGATCTTTGACGAATTTATTGAAGCAATTACAAAACCTATCTACTTCCTTCGCTTCACTTGGCTCTCTTGGACCAAATCCTAACTGGGAAATTTGCGATTCTAATGTACTACACAGTGTGCGTTGCAGACCATTATGAACATCTACAAGTGTGAGAGTGAGACCATATGTACATACATGTAATGATGTTAAAAACTGGCATCAGGTGATCCGCTCCTCTGCTTCTACATATCGTCATGTTATGTCTTAAATAAAATCTAGACGTGAAGATTCTTGAAATCCTTGTGTTAGGTGTTCTAGGATATGATGTGATAACACATTCCTATGACACTGTTACTGTAGCAAAGTTCGCCTCAAACAGAAGTAACTGTTGTTAAGAACTTTTTAACTCTGTTACGGTTTGGGTCCTTCGATTGTAAAGTTTTATCATTTAGACACTATATTTCCTTTTCCTAATCCACTTTTTTAGGGCTTTAGCGCAGGCGCAGACAGACAGGCCATGCTTCTAATGTGAAATATGACATCTTGAAGCAGAAATAACGCTGACTACCTTTTTTTTTAATTAAAGGAAAAACACGTCAAAAATTACAATCCGAAGTCCCCGGCATATTCTTTAGAATGATAAGATGACACCTAAAAAGTGTATTATCAAAATATGTAACTCCTATATCAAATTGTTTAGCATAGGTTGCAAGCTAATCAGTACATTTGTTGCTCTTTTGATATATATGTCGATGAGCAACAATTCAATTACAATTTAGCAGTTCGTGAATTTTTAGCAGAAAAATGTCACCCCCCTTATTAGGACTTGGTTTAGAATCGGATAATTAAGCATACGGATTTCAACTGCTATTTAGTATTTTTAAACTTTAAAAAAAGTAAGGTTAAATATTAAAGTACTCTCTATTTCAATATTTCATTATGTTATTTGTCAAAACTTCTTGTCGTTGGGCTAAAGAGATCATATCAATCTTACCTAATGTGCTTCTTTGGGACAGAAAATTAGTCTCGCAAAGTGTAGCATCTTCTTTTCCAAATCTGCAAGTAGGGAAACCAAGCAGAAGATTACAAAATGATTGAGAATGAAAGTTTATTCAGATATGAGCAGATATTTAAGAGTTCCAATTACTCATTTCAAAATTAAAAAATCAACCTTCTTTGGCATTGTTGACAAGGTCAAGAACCAGCAACTTGAAAAAGTAGATACTTAAGTTTGGCGGGCTGATCTCCTATAATTAAATCTACTCAATCGCAATTCCAAATCATATGATAGAAACTACTTGGTTTTCGTCATTTATTCGTCATTTATTTGTGACAAATTGGACATAGCTAATAGGAATTTTTACTGGGGTTTTGTTGATGAGACTCGGAAACATCATATGATTAACTGACATAAATTGTTATTTGATAAATAGAGTGGGGCCTGGGTTTTAGGTGATCTCGACATGCTAATGCTGCTATGTTAGGTAAGCTTGGCTGGGTTATTTTGCATGGTGATGGAGCTCTTTGGGTTCATGTCCTATGGGACAAATATTTCAATAAAAGGTGATTCGATTAACAGATCATGGACTCTTCACTTTGGAAGGAAATTGTAAGAAGCATGGAGCATCTTTCGGAATTTATGACATGGAAAGTGGGCAATGGGTTAGAGATATCTTTTTGGAAGGACCTTTAGGTTGGTGATTCTCCTTTAGGCACATCATTGACTACTACTAAATTAGGGACTTAGCCATGTCATGGTTTTGGAAGCTAAGAAGTGGGTCTCTCTACTGTTGAGCATTTGTTTGTTTAAGAGGCTATTGCACAAATCCAAAGTATCCTTATTCCAAAATTTTCAAAGTTGAAGGACTCTTTGATCCGGAGCAAATTAAAAGTACTATTGGGACTTATTCTTCTAGATCAGCTTTTAAAGCTTTGTAGGGCTCGAATTCGTCTCACTTGAATTGTGTTTGGAGGAGATTATGAAAGATTCCATGTTTACCGAAGCTTCATCACTTATTATGGTTGGTATTACATGGGAAACTTGTGACTAATGTGTTGAGACATCATATGTTTAGGGCACAAAATGACACTTGTCCTAGGTGTGATGGTAGTGCCGAAACTATCATGCATGTACTACATGATTGTCCCCATGCAAGAGAGATTTAGCAAATGTTTCATGGTTTTGGTGATCCAAACCTCAATGTAATGCACCTACAATAATGGGTTAGGGGCAATCTAAAGTGCAATGTTCAACTTGGGCCTAGTAGGCTATCTTGGATGATCTTTTTTTGAGTTGTTTATGGGTTAATTAGAAATGAAAATTTTCCCTTATATTTCAAAATGAGATTATTTCCCATTGATACAGTGCCAATAAATTCACAAGTTGGCCATGAAGAACATGTTTCTTCAGGACATTGGGCCAAACAGTACTGATGCCCATCATATGGTCACTTGGGAATGCCCTGAATTTGGATAGATTAGAATAAACATTGATGGCACTTTCATGGTAATCCAGGGGAGCCTGTTATTGGGGTATTCTACGAGATCATAGAGGTGTTTGCTTGTTGGCCTTTTATTTTAAAGTGGGATGATGTTCAATCATTAATGCGAAACTTTAAGCAATTTTATAGGGGCTTCAATTTGCTTGGGATGTAGGTTATTGTCGAGTGGGATTAGAGTCTGTCTCTTAGCTTGCTATCCATCTTATTAACTCATCTAGCTTGATTCACCACCTGCTTAGAGCTTTGGTAGAGGATTGTCAGGCTTTGATTAAGTGCAATTGGAAGTGTCATATCAACTAAGATGTTTGTTTCATTATCCATGTATCAAAAAATATCAATACATAATTTTTAATAAAAAATTAAGTAAATATATTCTTGAAATTTTACGTCTCTTTAAACTTAAAAGACATGAACATTCAGTAACCTTTTTGTAAAATTAGTTTATATGGACTCTTAAACTTAACTATCCGCAAAATATTTGTGTCTTTTTCATGAGGCTAGGCTGAGTTTTTGTTTCGAATCAATATCCTTTATAAGCTGTCATATCTATAAAGCCAAATTATGGAAACTTGGTTAGTTGAGTTATTTTTTATTACTTCTTTGTTTTTAAGAAACATTTCTTCTTTGCCTTCCTTTTGTCTTAAATTTTTTACTACTCCCTTTTCATTCCTTTATCTCTCCTTTTCTTAATGACGAAATTGCAGTTCATATAAACTAATTCAAAGTATGTTAAGTGTTAAAAAAATTTGCATAAATTCTTTAATTAGACCTCATTATATTAGTTTATGTCCTTACAATCAATCTGCTTATTATAATTTTATGTATGATGTTATTATTTTAATTAATAAAGGCATTTTTTATCTTTATATGTTATGTTAATTACAATTGACATTTTAATACTAAAAGTAAAATTCCTAGAATAATTACTATGTAATTGAAATTATAATAAGATCATAATTATGATTTATTCTGAAATTGTTCCTAGTTGTAGTTTCATCAAGACGGGATATTGATAAATTGGTACACTAGTACAAGTTATGTTTCTTTCTTACGAAGAAAATAATTGATATTTTAAACAAACACGTGGATACTTATTAGAGAATAAGTATATTTAACTGACCCAATTATGAGGATCTTGAATGGAGTATTACTTATATGTCTGTGAATTTATTAATTATGATGGTTGTATAATTGATCCTTAGACTTGAGATTACCAAGATATCTCATTTAGGAATTATTATGTTTTGATGTTGCTTATAACTTGTCTTATTTAGGGCAGCTCAATTGGTAGTACTTGGATGCAATATGAATCATATAAAGATAGTTAAGTTAATAAAGGATTTGTTACTTTAAATTAAGTAGTGATAATGTTCTACTGCTCTTAATTAGTAAGGGTTTAAGGAATTCTCTGACTAGGTAAATTGATATTTGAAAAGGTATTTTCAAATACCAATGATAAGTCAATTACTAATTAATATGAATGAATATGATTGGATTCAAATATATATATATATATATATATATATATAAAAATTGGAACATTTGATGAGGAAATGATTAAATTATACATCATAACCATGCATAGACATGTTAAGTTGAATCATTTTGATATAATTTATCATAATCATGCATAACCCTGCCAGACATCAATCTTGATCTATTATTATAATTTATTTAAATTGAAAATTAAAGATAAATTTAAATGAGATTTAATTTAACTAATTTTAATTATGAATTAGAATTATAATTTAAAGTCATTATCAATATACTAGGAAACTAATGGGTCATACATAAAGAGTAGTTTAAAAGAGAAATGTCAATCTAATGAAGTTAAATTTAATTGTAAAGTTTGAAAAATTTTAAGAATCGAATATGACATATTTGATTTTATTTAAATTGAATTAAATTATAATTAGAGTTTGACTTTAATTATAATAGAAATATTTAATTTTAATAAAAATTAAAACCCTAATGCTTTTTCTATTAATAGGAATAAACATAAGGGAGCTAACACTCCTACTAATTTCCTCAAAGAGTTGAGTATCATTTTACTCTATAGATATTGATAGAGGTTGGATGTGTGAACAACTCATGGTTGGCACATAAAAAAGGTTTAAAAAGATTTCAACTGAAATTTTGAATCAAGTATGATTTCATTCTTTTTTGTTCTTGTTTTTCAAGTTATTCTATTACCAATGCTTAGGGGTTGCACTTGGATTCTCACACAAATGCTTAAGCTTCGTGAGCTCATCTATATACATGAATTTATCAAAATTTGGGAAATGAGACATCTGTATATGGTTGCGGTATGATAATTGGACTAAATCTAGTCTATTAATTTAGAGGAATGAATTAACACATCTTAAAAGCTAAATACCTCTTAATGCTAAACTCTCATCATTCATTATTGAAGGGAGATCGAGTGGTAACTTTAGAGATTTCAACCAGATTATTCAATACTTCCCAATGATCAGTAACAGCTATAATAAGGATAAGGTTGTGTGGAAACCTAATACCACGAGATTATTCACTACTAACAAATCCTGTTATAGTATCCTTCAAGTTAAACATCAAGTGGTGCCATGGTCCCAACATCTTTGGAAGAATAGTCTAACCCCTAGGACCTTAATGATCACCTGGTTAGTCATAAAAGATCGACTACATATCAAAAACATATGACATGGAAGCTTTGATCCAACTTTTATGCTATGCATACTATCAATTGAAAATAAGAACCATCTATTTTTCAATTGTGCATATTCTAAAGCAGTGTGGAGCCAAATACAACACAAGTTGGAAGCTTACTGCACTTCTTATGATTGGAATGCAATGCTGAATTGGATCATCCGAGTTTCTAAATAAGAAAAGAAGGATAGGAAGCTGTTTAAGGCAACTTTTATAACTACAACATACAATCTATAAAGGGAGCGAAATAGAAGAATTTACTCTAGGGAGGAGATAAGCAAATATGAACTAACAATAAACATTATTAATGAAATCATAGCTCTTGCTATAGCAAAAGAAGCAACAGATGACTTTTCAATCATAATAAAGTTAAGATGGAATTTGTAACCTTCTGTAACTATGTTTGACTTGTTTGCATTGTATATTTTGAGCTAGTCTATTATAATATTGTTTTTTTAAATTTTTTCCTACGGTGTGAACTCATTGTAATGTTATAAATAGTTCAACTATAGTTAATGAAAATTGCTTCAATTTTAAAAAAAATTATTATGATCCGATCGAAGCTAAAATTTTGAATCAGGTATTGTTTCATATTTTTTTATTTGTACTTTTCAAGTTATCCAATTATTATGATCTGATAAAAAATCATAAAAATTTTATTTTTTGTTGTGCTCGTAATTTGATCATGGACGGTTTCTCAACATTAGCATTAGATTCTCCTTTAATTGTTTAACTTAACTCAATTATTTTATTTTTATTGATTTGATTAAAATTAAGGATGGAAATCTTGTTTTATTCTAGACACTTTTTACGTTGTGTCTCCTTTCTTTGTTCTCTGGTTCTGAAAATCTAAAAATTGAATGTACAAGTTAGAATTTGTTCTATGTTATTGTTTTCTAGAACTTGGATTGTTTTGCTTGTGCTTCTATATTGAATGGGTTTGAAAAATAAGAAAAATCATATCATGCATTTCCCCTTTTGTTTCAAGCTTCTAGTTGTTTTTGTTATGGAAATCCAAATAAACATATTACTCGGGCTCTAAATTAGGTTTTAATTTGTTTATGCATTTTTAATTATGGATGCCTATGATTGTGTTAATGAAGTATCACTAATGGCTTGCATCATCACTAGAATAAAAAAATTAAGTAAAAAAATAGTTCATTTATTTATTTATAGTTTATTTATTTATATTTATATTTATATACTTAAATGAACTTGGAAAAATTGCTAACGAAAATTTTCTATTTTCTATTTATTATTTATATATGTTTATAATAATCATAATCTATTTATATTGCGATTGTCGCCACTAGGAAGGACGACAGTTGCCCAGTAGAGAAGGGAGATAACTCACCCATAACTGAAGTAACACTGAGGCGTTGGAGGAAATCCATTAGATGAGGCTTACGTAGCATTTGGTTGCTGTCCCCATGGGTGGGGAAAGATGACAGGGACACAAAAGTCCTATGCCCTGTAGTGTTTTCTTGCTGTCCTCACCTATTTTTGTCCCAACTCCAGAGTACAGGGGCAGAAATTTTTTGTTCCTTCCAAAGTTGTGGTACAATATTTCTTGTCCCAGGGACGGAAACAAGACACAAAATGAAATTTCAGAAATACCCTCCCTCCACTGTACTCGAAGCCTAAAACAAATTCACTTTCTCTCAACTCTCTCTCGTGGCGCTCCTTCTTCCCTCTGGTTCATGGCGGCAGTGAAAGGTAATTTTTTTTCTATTCATTTTTTTCCTTCTTTACCTCTCGTTTCGTTATCCTTGTTTGATTCCTTATGCGTTTACTCGATTGCTTTTGCTCTCTTACTTTGTTGCATCTCTGTTTATTTTCTCTTCCCATATCTCTCTCTTTTTGGGGTGTTTGCATTTGGGGCACTTGAACATATCTCTCTCTTTCTAAGTGCAAGTATAGGTCCACACTTGTTTTGTGAGGAACCTTCCTTTGGCTGGATTATCACGTCTTTAAAGCTTAGCTGTGCTAATTAAGCAATAGATTTCAGTCTCAACCGAAAGTGTCAGTGCATTACAGAAATGGAGAACACCTCGTACATCCATAGAATGGTCATGATCCATCAACTTTTTTGACCGATCCCTATCGTACCTTTTGATTTCTGTACGTTGGGGTATCATCTTTGCCTTGTCTAATTTTGAGTTAGTTGTCGCATACAAAAGACTAGTGGGGTTCATTCTGAATTTGTTTTCGTTTATTGGAATGTCAAGTTCTTGTCTGAAAATGTTGCATCTGATTAGTCTAGCCTTGTTGTGTTCGTTGTCCTCAGTACTAGGAATTAATGTTTTTTATGATTCAAATGCCATTATTATTGATGGGCAATGACGAATTCTCATCTCTGGTTCATTGTATTTAAATTTGTTCGTCGGAGACCTTTTTTGGGAGTTTCAGTTCTATTCTTCTTGACATCAACTTGATATGTGAATTTCTTTCTGGCCATTATGTTTGTAAGCTTTCAAAGATTGCTTGTAAGCTTAAAAAAAAGTTATTGAGGTAGATAAGGAAATTTAGAAAATGAATAAATAATAGATTGCTTGTAACACTTTTTTTTCCAGTTCTTAAGTTTGAATGTGATTGTTAAATCACCTAAGTTTGGTTTAGTATTAATATTGTTCAACATGTGTTTCAGGTGGCTTAGGAGATAAATACATAAGCAAAGTTTCAAAAGGATTACTTAGATCAACTAGTACTACAGAATTCTACTATCTCTTTTGTTTCTTTATTTAATTTTTTTGCCCCCTCTTAACTGAAATTAACTATCTTCTATTTCGCATTTTCTAATTTTATTATGAATTGTAATAGTTGGTGAATGAATGTAAATTTTCAATATTCACTTTAGTATCCTTTCAATTATTTACTGCATCAATCTTCATGTGTTACTTCAAGAGTAAAATGCTAAGAAAAAACCGAAAAGAAACACCATTGACCTCACAAAGAACAATTTTATAGTCTATACATAATAATGGCTCGAAATTATAATTTGATCTTCGCAGTATGAATGAAGAATAGACAGGGAATAGATACTATTCATTTGAAAAATTTAGAGTGAAGATGGTTGAGAGTGGATATAGATCTGCATTTATTCACATGATTACACCCTCTTTGCAATGCTTCATTTCATGTAATGACAAAGATTTGAATAATTTCTCTTTTATGTAGAAACATTTGATTATTGTATGAGAGAGAAAAATCTAATTTTACATATCTTGTATGACCATTGCAATTAAATATTTGTATGGTTGTTGTGAATGATTCTAGAAAACCAAATCCCATGACTTTTCTTTCTCATACAACATGAAGGATTCTGCATGTTGAGTTGAGGATTTATTTTGGATTTACTGTACAGATAAACCAAATCCCATGACTGTTTTTCTTGGCCACCGACTCTACCTAGAAAGCATCAATATTAATGAAGCCTACAATTCTCATCTTGTTAACAGTATATAAATTAGTCAGATTTCTACCTTTAATAATTGTTATGTTTCTAATTAACAACTAACACATCTCTTTTATATATCAAGTTACATGTTTACTATTTATTTTCACTCAAAGGATAGACAACATGTATACTTATTCATCTCAAGTTGCTAGCAATCTTTCCCCGAGAACTAACTATCCAAATTATCAAACTTTTGGTTAATTAATGAGGGACAGACATGAATTTTTGCATTATTTGGTTAGTTTTTTACCTTTGACCCTTGCAGCTTAGTAATAAAGAAGGCCTCCACCAAAATTCAAATATTTGGACTCTTTATGGTTTCTCATACATCAAAAAGAGCATCCTTTTTTGCTATTCTCCATTTAGAACTCAAACAAAGAGAAAGTTTTCACATCCTTTT
>JAOSBK010000008.1:39669078-39680200 GCA_027568895.1 Erythroxylum shatona | reverse complement strand
AAAAAACTAAAATTGTAGGATTTCTTAATAAATGTGTTTTACACTTATTAATTTCTTTAATTAATCTCTAAATGATTCTATTATTTTAGTTAATGAATTTTTTCTATTAATAGTTTAATACTTCGATCAATAACTTTAACACATGTTAATTACTATTTGAAGTAGAAGTATTGAGTGTTATGCATTATTTGTTACTTATAATGGCAATGATCAAGATTAACATTTAATAACATAGAATTAAAGTAGTTTTTTTTCCTTTTCTTCTTTTTTAACTCAATAATTAATATAGTAAATAATAGTGAATTTATTATTATTAATATCCTCTTAAATTATATCTAAATATATGATAGGTTTTTTGGGTATTTCAGGTTCAAGTTTAAACCTAAACCTATAAATCAGGTTCGAATTGATTAACCTACTATAGTTTCGATTAACCTAGAACCACAAGGTAGAAACTTAAACCTGAACTATGAACCTGATTTTTTAGGTTTGGTTAACCTTATTTATAGGTTCAGTTTATGCGGTTCATAGGTTTGCGGATTTTCTTGAACACGCCTATTGAAAAGTGCTCATTTTTTGGAACACAGTGATAGGATGCTCCTATATCAATTAGCCATTTAGAACCATAATTGTCGACAAGGGAATCAATCACTAGTTATATAAACTATTAACACCTTATCATCTACTGAGAAGGAAGTAACTGAAGTTGAAAAAGGGAGAAAATCTGAAAATTTCGAAAACAATCTAACTCAAGATCCAATATCAGATTATGACAGTGACAGAAGTGGCCTAGATGATAAACAAGGGAATATTTACGAGGATTACAAAGCTATGTATGAAAAATAGGTGAAAACGAGTAAAAAGAATGAAAGATTGAAGGAAGAGAATCTTTCCGTGAAGAACATCATACAAGAGTTAGAAAAGAAGCTGATGTTGACGTCGGATGAGCTTGGTGAAGCTAGAATGAAATTGATAAGTACTAAAAAGGGATTGAGACTGTTGAATGGAGACACGAAAAAACTAGGTAAGTTAATAGAAATTGGTAAGGTTAAAGGGAATTTCGAAAGGCATAGGCTATAAAGGTGAGTGCTCAAAAGTGAATGAAGAAAATTTTGATATGTTCAGATCAGCCCAAGAGGTAAGAGCATTAAAAAAGAATCAAAGATTTATACCCACATGTCACTTTTGTGGAGTCATTGGGCATATAAGGCCAAGATGTTATCAGTTGCTATAGATGTTGTTTCAAAGAAGACAAAGCCGAAAAAGTATACATCCTCCACAAAAATTTCAACATCAACCTACAATACCAAAATCTTCTTGTGTAAAAAGAAGTGAATTGCAAGCTCTCGTAGTTCGTACATCGATGAAGGCAACTTTGCAACATGGTTGGTATTTTGATAGTGGATGCTCACACCATATGACGAGAGAAAAGGCTTACTTAACTGATTATCAGAATTGTATGGATGGTCATGTGATTTTCGAAGATGGAAAGAAAGCTTCCGTGATCGGTAGAGGAACATTATGCGTGAATTTTTGGACCCCGAACTCTTCTTGAAAGTTAGAACTATTAAATGAGAAATTGTTGGCAATTAGTTATGAGTAAAGAAAAGGAGAATTCTTGAATGAGAATTTTGATTATGTTAGGAAATCAAGAAAAACCTACCCAAGAGCAAAAGGAAGGGCACAATTGAGTTTGGATTTTCAAGCGAAATAAGGTGGGTAGAATATTTATGGTTATTATGTAAATGGGAAATGTGCTAGGTTTCGATCTTGGGACCTGTGGGTTATAGGCCCACCACGCTTCCGCTGCCCCAAGATGTTAGCCCCCTTTTCGGAGCCTAACTATTTGGAGTTTTAAAGTGTGAGCGGGTTTCCTTGTAGGGTTATTTCAATGAACCCTCACTCTCTTTCCATCAATCTTTTTGAAATCAACACCAAAGGCTATCAATTTTTGTGGAAAGGCAGAAAATGTGTTAGGAATCTATTGGTTGAAGAATCACTTCATTCGGAGGTCAAATTATGAAGTTATAGCCAAAAGAATCAAACATGATTGTGTCCTCAACCATATTGTGCCTATTTTGTGACAATTGTCATAACTTTCACTAGAGATGTCGGATTAGAGTCATCTTAGGACGGTTTCGAAGAGGACTTCTAGATCTACAACTTTTGTAGGAACTCAAAGCAAGATTTTCTCTCTAAAAGGGTCAAAATTGCAATTTACTGTAGCTGTCCTGTGGATATTAGTTAAACGGACATACATGTCGTCTTTTTAGACCCGATAAGCTCCGTTTAATGGACCTAATGTCCATCTAACGGACATTTGTGACACCCAAACCCCTCCAAAGCTTCTCCAATGATTCCAACATCCATTCTAATATCACTTTCACTTAGAGTCTCCTCAAATTCACCCCTTCTAGTGCAATATCACTTCATATCAATTCAACTACTAAGTATATCTCATTAACTCTTGAATCTTAACTCAATGATTCATCACATACAATCTTTCCAACTCTAACATGCTATTCTAATACCAGCAACAATTTGCAATCTCAATAAAGAAGAATATGTACGTACACATTCCACTTCCACATCCATCATACTCAACCTTTAAAATAACATAATCATACACAAAAGGAACTTCTCAAATTCTCATTCTCATTTCTAAACAAGTAAATGTTTGAACAAGCTTTACTTACATATCAACATACACATCAAACTTAATACAAAATATAAAAGGATGCTATGTTTGATATGCCTATAAAGCTATCCAAAATAGTCACTAACTTAGTACAAAAGATTTCTAGCTATCTTGGAGTTTCCGAATGTCTTACAAGGATTGCTAATCTTCTCGTTATGCATCTGAGGAGGGAAAATGATGGGTTGAGCTACACAGCTTAGTGGCTAATATATTTATAGTCATTGGCAACGAGCCATACAATCAAACATATATGTGAATATTCATATAAGCATACACGTCTTATCTTAATCTAGCATTGTAAGTTCAGCATTCACAATTCTAATTCACAACTCATAATTCAATACATCATCACATAAAACATATTGGATGTAATTTAACATCAAAGCATAACATTCAAATTTCATTATGACTTAACATATCAAAATGCAAATGCACAAACAAATGGCTCGAGGGTTCTATAGAATGAAACGAAGAAACTAAAGTTTACACCGTGAACGAAACGAGTCCACTTTTCAGATCTCATATGCCACAAGCAGGTAGCCGGAAGAAGGCTTTATGTCGACGTGTATGTGACTATGAAACGGTTCCACTCTTGCCCAAACACAATCAACTCTCATGCTCAATTCAATCAATCACAAATTCATATTCTCATGCTTTTTGTTCTTTCCATTTAAATGAAAATGCCATGATACAATTCCAAGGCATAGCATAATCATACTTGTAATTCAATTATATCAAAGTGTCATACATCTTTCAATGCATAATATAAAACACATCATAATGCATTTTCCACATCACAACAATTCACAATTTAGAAATTCAAGCATATACACACACATAGGCACATTGCCTATTTACACAATAACCATAAATATTTTACCCACCTTATTTTGCTTGAAAATCCAAACTCAATTGTTCCCTTCCTCTTGCTCTTGGGTAGGTATTTCTTGATTTCCTAATATAACCAAAATTCTCATTCAAGAATTCTCCTTTTCTTTACTCGTAACTAATCGCCAACAATTTCTCATTTAATAGTTCTAACTTCCAAGAAAAGTTCAAGATCCAACATGGATGGTTTGCCTCCTCTCAAGAATGTGCTCCATGTCGATGGATTAAAAGCAAATTTGGTAAGTATAAGCCAAATTTGTGATGATGGTTTGCTAGTTAAATTTACAAGTGATGAATGCAGGGTACTTACCAAACAAGGAGAATGTATCGTGAGAAGCAGGTAATCAGCTGACAATTGCTACATGTTGTAAGTCATGACTACGTGTAAGTCAGCTACTCATGAGAATGATATTGATTTATGGCACCAAAGGCTTGGGCACGTAAATCTTGATCTCATTAGCAAATTGACAAAATTGGAGTCTGTGAAGGGTCGAGCCAAAATGAACAAAGAAGAAAATCAATATAACCGACCATCCAATGAGACGAGATTGAAGAATTGCCAAGATCTGTAGCTAGTTACTGCTGAGGAAGTAACTGCAAGAACTGATGTGCAATTAGTTGCTGCTGAGGAAGTAACTGCTCGAACTGAAGAACTTTCAGTTACTTCTGATTATGAATCAACCAAAACACTAGACGCTGATTTGAATCGAGATTCTTCATCTCAAATTTGAAGAAATCATCTAGTAGAAAACATTATTGGAGATGTCAACAAAAGAAGAAAAAGGTTTGATTATCGAGAGCTTGTGGAAAGTAAAACAGTCATCTTGTCACATGTGTCTACGGAAAAGCAGTTGGCAAATATCTTTACAAAACCTCTTGATGCAGTAAGGTTTGAATTTCTTCGAGGGGCACAAGGACTGTATACTTTATAGTTTTGATTTTTTGTTGTAAAAAAAGAAAAAAGAAGAAGAAAATATTTATATTTTTAGTTCTTTAGTTTTATGTTGCTATTGTCGTCTCATCTTTTTAGTAGTTTAAATTGTGACTTCTATTTGGCTCTACTGAATATTGGACCCCATTTTTGGAGCCCAACAATCCGAAGTCATAAAGTGTGAGCGGGCTTTCCTATAGGGTTATTTCAATGAACCTTCACTTCCTTTCCATAAATCTTTTGACTTCAACACCAAAGGCTATCAATTTTTGTGGAAAGGTAGAAAAACGTGTTAGGAATCCATTGCTTCAAGAATCACTTTATTTCGAGGTCGGATGATGAAGTTATAACCAAAAAAATCCAACATGTTTATGTCCTTAATCATCTTGTACCTGCCTTGGCACAATTGCTATAACTTTCACTAGGGATGTTGGATTGATGTTGTTTTTCTACGGTTTGAAAGAGGACTTCGAGATCTACAACTTTCATGAAGAACTCAAGGCAAGATTTGCCTCTAAAAGGATCAAAATCATGATTTATTGTAGCTGTCCCATGAATGTCCATTAAACGGACATACATGTCCGTTTAACGGACATTGTCAGGCTTGGGGTGGTTTCCAGACTCGAGAAGGTCCGTTTAACGGACATAGATTGGGCAGGGGCCTATTTTCACCTGAGAAGGTCTGTTTAACAGACCTAATGTCTGTCTGACGGACATTGGTGATTCCCAAACCCCTCGAAAGCCTCTCCAATGCTTCCAACATCCATTCTAGCACCATATTCACTCATAATCTCCCCAAAATCAACCCTTCTAGTGCAAGACCACTTCATATCCATTTAACTACTAAATACATATCATAAACTCTTGAATCTCAACTCCAATGATTCATCACATACAAGTTTTCCAACTTCAACATGCTATTCTAAAACTAGCAACAATTGGCAATCTCAACAAAAGAATATGCACATCCATCATACTCAAACTTAAAAATAACATAATCATACAAAAAGGAACTTCTCAAATTCTCATTCTCATTTCTAAGCAAAGTTAATGTTTGAACAAGCTTTACTTACATATCAACATACACATCAAACTTAATACAAATTACAAAAGGATGCTCATGTTTGATATGCCTATAAAGCTATCCAAATTAGTCACTAACTTAGTAAAAAAGATTTCTAACAATCTTGGAGTATCTGAATGCTTTGCAAGGATCACTGATCTTCTCGATCTGCACCTAAGAAGGGAAAAATTATGGGTTGATCTACACAGCTCAGTGACTAATATATTTATAGCTATTGGCAACGAGCCACATAATCAAACATATATAAATATCCATATAGGCATACATGTTTTGTCTTAATCCAGCAATGAAATCTCAACATTCACAATTTCAATACACATCTCATAATTCAATACATCTTCACATAGAACATAGTGGTTGTAATTTAACATCAAAGCATCACACTCAAATTGCATCATAACTTAACATATCAAAATGCAAATGCATAAACAATTGGCTTGAGGGTTTTATGAAACAAAATAGAGAAACCGAAGTTTACTTCGTGAACGAAACGAGTCCACTTTTTGGATCTTGTGGGCCACAAACGGGCAGCTGAGAGAAGGCTTTATGTCGACGTGCACGTGACTATGAAATAGTTCCACTCTTGTCTAAACACAATCAACTTTCATGCTCAATTCAATCATTTACAATTTCATATTCTCATACTTTTTCTTTATACAAAATGCCATGACACAATTCAATGGCATAACATGATCATACTCACACTTTAACCATATCAAAATGTCATACAACTTTCAATGCATAACATAACATAAAACACATCATAGAAATTCACAATTTATCAATTCAAGCATATATGTACACATATATGCACATTGACCATTTACACAATAACCATAAATATTTTACCCACCTTATAACTCTTGAAAGTCCAAACTCAAATTGGCCCTTCCTCTTGCTCTTAGGTAGGTTGTTCTTGATTTCCTAACACAACCAAAATTCTGATTCAATTCCAATTCAAATGGGAATCCCCCAAATTTTCATAATCACAACAAAATGAAATTAACACAAATTAAGCTCAAACTTAACCTCCCTATAGTCCATCTAGGTTAGAAAACCCAAAACCTAGCTTAAAAATCCTAAGATCAAATGGGTCTCTCAATCATCTTCTTCCTACAATAATTTCGAACACAAAACCCCTTTCTCTCTATAAAACTCCTTCATTCTCAACACAACTCATCTCTTTGATAAAGCAAGAAAAAAAAGATGGACTTACCATGAGAAATCACCTTCATTCTTCTTATTCCCACGATTTCTTCTTCCTTTCTCTTCTTTCTCCACGATTTTTCTCTTGTCTCTTCTTCTTTCACATTTTTTCTTCTCTCTTCCCTTAGCTTCCATGACACCTTCCTCTGCGCTTCTAATTTTAAGAAATAATTTTAGCTTATTCTTCCAATTATAACCGTCACTTACTTGGCCTTTCCCAATCTACCCGTCTTTCATTTATTTCCTTTACTAACTGCTTAAGCTAACTTAATTCTAACTAAGTCCTAATCTATCCATCAAATTTTCAATTTTTATTCATACCTACTAAATTAATGACCCAATTTTAAAAATAAATAATTAAACCAACAAACAAACATCAATAAATAATTAAGCAAATAATAAGTAATTTAGCAAAAAAATCAAGATCCAACAACTCTCCTCCTCTAAAAGAAATTCATCCTGGAAATTCTTGCTTGAGTCATTGAAAAGGTATGGATACTTCTCCTTCATTACTTCCAAAGGCCCCCATGTTGCCTCCCCTATTGAATGGTTCCTCCATAGGGCTTTAACTAGTTTCACAACCTTGTTTCTCAAAACCTTTTCCTTCAAATCTAGGATCTCTACTGGTTGCTCCTTATATGTCAAATCCTCCCCTAGTTGCACCTCTGAAGGTTGAACTATGTGTGAAGGATCTGATCGGTACTTCCTCAACATCAATACATTGAAGACATCATGAATCTTAGACAATTTCAGTGGCAAAGCTAACTTATAACCTAAAGGCCCAATCCTCTCAATGATCTCATAAGGGCCTATGTATCTCAGACTAAGCTTGCCCTTCTTACCAAACCTCAAAATTCCTTTCCATGGAGAAGCTCTAAGAAACACTTTGTCTCTGACTTCAAATTCCATCTCTTTTCTATGTGCATCAGTGTAGCTCTTCATCCTATCATGAGCTACTTTAAGTCTCTGTTTCACCAATTTATTCTTGTCAACAGTGACTTGCACTAACTCAGTCCCTAAAAACCTCCTTTATCCCAACAAATAGGCGTTTAGCACCTCTTACCATACAAAGCTTCATAGGGTGCCATCTGAATTCCCAAGTGATAGGAATTATTATAAGAAAAATCAATTAAAGGTGAATGATCATCCCATGAGCCTTTGAAATCCATATCATAAGCTCTCAACATTGCCTCTAGAGTCCGTATTGCTCTCTCTGATTGTCCATCAGTCTATGGATGGAAAGCTATACTAAAGTGCAACTTAGTTCCCAAAGCCTCTTGTAAGCTATTCCAAAATCTAGAGGTGAACCTAGGATCTCTGTCTGAGACTATCAAACTTAGAATCTCATGAAGTCTAATTATCTCATCTATATATTTCTTGGCCAAACCATTTGAAGAATCTGTCTACTTAATTGGCAAGATATGTGCTGACTTAGTTAATCTATCCACAATCACCCATATTGTGTCATGCTTCCTGTTAGTTCTCATCAACCCCATCAAAAAATCCATTGTAACCATCTCTCAATCCATGTAGAACTACGAGCTGCCTTAATCTGTGTTGAACAATTGCTAAAAGATAGTCAGACTGAGCACAGGGCAGAGTTGAGACAGAGGAGGTCCACTGATTCTCAGGGAGGTTCTAGTAGAAGATTCAAAAAGCATCAACATTGAACTTTTAGGCCACCGACTCTATCTAGGCAATCAGGATTCAGATAGAGAGGTAATTTTGCACAGTCTGGGAACAACAGAGGTGTGGCATCGGGTCAGTTGCCAGCTTGTGACTGTTGTGGGAATAGGCACAGTGGTGAATGCTGGAGGTTGACTGGAGCCCGCCTTCGATGCAACTAACTTAATCATCAAATTAGAGATTGTGTTATGGTGTCTGGAGCACAGTTTAGTAGGAGAGGAAGTGTGACAACAAAACCTACTACGCAGTAAAGTCGAACTAGTGGGACTGGACAATCATGACAGAGTTAGGATGAGTTTTGCTAATGCTACAGGGAGAACTAAGGTGCGGATAAATCAAGCGCAGTCTCAGGCCAGAGTATATGCCATGACGAGGTAAGAGGCTCAATAGTCTCCAGATGTCGTTGCAGGTGTTTTATTACTACTTACTTTTGAGGTTTATGTATTGCTAGATTCTGGATCTACGCATTCATTTTTCACACCATATATGACATCTAGATTGCACTGTGATAGAGAGTTACTGAGATGTGGTTTAGAGGTGAGTACATCGATAGGTAGTACCACCATTATTAGGGATGTGAGGCTTATCTGGCCTACGAGAGTTACTGAGATGTGGTTTAGTATCAATCTCGTAGGCCAGGTAAGCCTCACATCCACCATACATTAACTTGACTAAACCACATCTCAGTAACTCTCTATCACGATAAGCCTGGTGGATGTGAGGCTTATCTGGCCTACGAGATTGATACTAAAGCTAAACAGAGTGTATAGGACATTTCTGTTGTGAAGGAATTCCTGAACGTGTTTCTTGCTGAATTATCTGGTTTGCCCCCAGATCAGGAAATGAAGTTCACGATTGACTTAATTCTAGGTGCTGCTCCTATAGCCATCCCTTCAAATAGGATGGCACCTTTGGAATTAAAGGAGTTGAAGGCTCAGTTATAGGAGTTGTTTTTCACCTTGGGGAGCTCCAGTGTTATTTGTAATGAAAAAAGATGGCACTTTGAGGTTATGCATTGACTGTAGGCAACTTAATCAGGTTATAGTGAAGAACAAATACTCGTTGCCTAGAATCGATGACTTGTTTGATCAACTACAGGGAGCTCAAAATTTTACTAGACTTGACTTGAGGTTTGGGTATTATCATCTGAAGATAGCAGAGGCGGATGACCAAAGAGTGCCTTTCGGAGTAGGTATAGGCATTTCGAGTTTTTAGTGATGCCATTTGGTTTGACAAAGGCCCCAGCTACATTTATGGAATTGATGACTAAGGTGTTTTAGCCCTACCTGGATCAATTTGTAATTGTATTCATCGATGATATTTTGGTGTATTCAAAAAGAAGTGAGGAACATGAAAAGCATTTAAGAATGATACTACAGATTATGAAAGAAAAACTATTGTATGTCAAATTCAGTAAATATGAATTGTGGCTGAATCAAGTGATGTTTCTAGGTCATATAGTAACTAAGTATGGTATTCAGGTGGACCCAATGAAGATAGAGGCAGTAATGAAATGGGAGACTCTGAAGAATGTATTAGAGATCTAAAGTTTCCTCGGATTGGCTGGATATTACCAGAGATTTGTTAAGGGATTCTCTTTGATTTTAACCCCTCTAACTAAACTTTTAAGGAAGAATGTGGCATTTAAATGGAATGATGACTGTCAAAGAAGTTTTGAGGACTTGAAACATTTGTTGACTACAGCACCGGTGTTAACTATTCCATCTAGTTCTGAAGGTTATGTTGTGTACAATGATGCAACATGGTAAAGTAATAGCATACGCATCGAGACAGTTGAGGTCTCATGGGATGAATTATCCAGTACATAATTTAGAGCTTGCAATAGTAGTCTTTGCTCTTAAGATTTGGAGACATTATTTATATGGAGAGACATTTCAGATATACATTGATCATAAGAGTCTGAGATATATGCTAAGTCAAAAAGAGCTAAACATGAGACAAAGAAGGTGGATTAAGTTGTTAAAGGATTATGACTACATGATTAAGTATCATCCATAGAAAGCAAATATTGTGGCTAATGCTTTGAGTAGAAAGTCACATAGCAGTGTAGCTTATATTTTCAGTTAAGAGCTTTAAATATTGTTGAGACCCGTTTCTAAAACCCAACCTTTCGGAATCAAAAAACGTGTGTACAGAATTTGGCAAAAAATAGATCTTGAAATCATAAAGGATGGGCGAAAACCAAAGAAATCAAAAAGCTTAAGGTCAAAACTTTTAACGCCGACATTCGAAAATGCATACTTTAGAAAAACATTGGAATTTTTTTTTCCACTTCATTCAAAGCAACTTCAATTTCCAATTTGAAATTCATCCACACTCAAACCTCAATTCGTTTGATTCTTCATATTCAATCATATCTCATCATTTAAAAATCTTATTTCTCTTTTCCATAAAAAATCTCACACGCATGTCTAAATACCAACAATTCATGTACAAATTTCATCAATTTAAACGGAAAACTTCTTCCAATACATTACATTCGAATTCAACTCATCTCATCCATATATCAATTCACATGACATATCCATACCCAAATTCATATTTCAAGTCCATACACAAATCCATATCTCGTTAACTTCCTAAAATAAATGCTTACAAATTTTAATGG
>JAOSBK010000008.1:39624573-39637706 GCA_027568895.1 Erythroxylum shatona | reverse complement strand
TGGATGTTATTCTGTTGCAGTTTGCTGGTGTAACCCTTTATGTCCTAATACCATCTGCAAGTAATGATGCAATCAACTTTATTACGGTCAGTACTGTTTGCAGTGGGTTTAGTCTTGTATTATTTTGTCCCTTTTTTTTTGTACAAGTTCATGTATGCTTTCCCTTTCTCATTGGTCCTGCCCTATATTTCTAGATATGCAGTCACTTTGTTCAAAGATCCCTGCAAAAGACCTACAGCTAGAGAGGATGTGAAGGAAGATTGCCCAAAGGATGTGACAAACATGATTAGTGATAAATTTATTATGACATATAATCTTTATTTAATGACAACATTATTGTAATATATAACTTTCATATTTGTGTCGAAATATGTTAGACAATATGATTACTGTAATTTTTTTTTACTAATAATGCAATTTTATTGTTGAATTGATATTTTTATTTGTGACAGTAAGGAACACATTAGTGACTATTTTTTTAAGAACAATTTTTCATTTTTATAACAAAATGATGTTGACAGTTTTTTCTTAAAATATTAGTAACCAAGAAGTAATAGAAACTGATAAAAAAGCATGAGTGACAAATATTTTGTCACTATTTTCAATTATTTTAATGGCGATAATGTTGTCACAATAAAATGAAGTGTTGTTACGATTTTATTTGTCACCACTTTATATTATTTGTGTCAACAAATTTGTCATAAATATGTAAAGTTATTGTGGTCATACAATTTTGTCGGATATTTCATAAGTTTTAGTGTCGGTACTTTTTTCACAATAAAATGAAGTATTGTTACGACTTAATTCGTCACTACTTTATATTATTTGTGATGATAAACTTGTCACAAACATGTAAAGTTATTGTGACCATATAGTTTTGTCACAAATTTCACAAGTTTTAGTGTTAGTATTTGTGTCACAAAAGTGTTGCATAATTGTGATCATATCTTAAATTAGTCACTATTTCATTAGTGACGGAGGTATTTGTGACGGTAGGTGACGACTTCAAAAATTGGACACTATTAATAACAGTGACTAATATTACTGCTTTTATTGACAACTTTTACTTTCACTAAAAGTACAATTTCTTGTAGTGTTTGTATCATACATTAACTAACTTGTTTTCTAAATAAGTAGTTCAAAAAGGTTGATAATACCATATAGGCACAACAATCTGTACTCTGAGAACTAAATGGCATCATCTGCTAATAATTTGCTCCAAATGTTTTGTTCTCATACAGCAATGATGAAAATAATGATGTCCATATTTTCTTGTTCTTTTTTATTTTAAGACAACTTTTAAATCACGTTTACAGCCCTTTGCATATCCTAAGTAGGCTTGATCCAATGCAACACCTTAACTTCATGTAGAATTTAAAAGGAAACGCTTCCTCTTTACTATCAGAATAGCAGTGGGAAGAAGATTCAGATGGCCTCTCCTGAAAGAAAAGCATAAATAAAGGAGAAGGCATAAATGATGGCATGTAAAGTGGACGGAGATGATGAAACAGAGTTAGAATATACCTGGAGAAAGGCTCGGCAGAAAGTAAAAGTTGGTGTACAAATATTCTCGATCTGGGTGCCCATTCTTTGTTCACGAAAGCCGAGCAATAAGAATTACCAGCTTTGGCCCTACTATGGCTGGGCCGTTTACACTTCTTAACGTTGAAAAGAAGAATGTAACTTTGTTTGTCCTGATTGAACATGATAAAATATTAATTTCCCACGCATAATTGACGGTCCCTGTTCTCCACTGATCAAGCATGAAAAAGAATAAGAAGTAAATGGTCTTCTTTACAGCAATACACCACTCGACAAGGAAAGAAGCATTTGAAAGCTAAAGTAAATCAAAAACTTTTTGAAGAGCCATACACACACTTGTAGATGCTGAACTCGCCTCCGAAGTCCCATGCCTTTATTAATTCGGCTCTGTTCTTTGCTGTAAACTTCCACATGTAGAACAAAGTTTTGTGTCGAATTTTTGTGAAATTAAAAGGTTATAAACTGCTTCTTTCAAATTTATGCCACTGTAGCTAGGATGGGTCGTGTCAATAATCCACAATGCCCTAGAGGAAGATGGTGGTTCATGCTGTTGAAAACGGTGGTCGTATGGCTGAGCATGGTCGCTGAAGTTAACGCAGACGATCAAATGGCAGATCCTGCTGTCGGTCTACTATGCATAAGTGATTGTGATACATGTCCAGTCATATGCTCAACCCCTCCTCCATCAGGTCAGTCATATCCTCCGCCATCTCACCACTACTACTCTCCACCACCTCAACCTTACTATTATTCTCCTCCACTGCGGTCTCCGTCACGGTCACCACCACCACCATCACAATCACCACCACCACCACCACTACCGTCCCCTCATCTTTCCCCGCCAGCACCTTTATGGTACCCGTCTCCTCTTATTTATTATAACCCACCTCCGGGAGGTAATAAAGCACCGCCTACGACGTGGACTCCGGGACAAGGACAACATGGATACCCTTATCCTTACTATTACTTTTATGCCTCGAAGGCTGCCTCACTCTCTCTCCACACTTCTCTTTTATACTTTCTGTTGCTGTTCTTGCACGTTGTTTACTTCGAGATCTGCTGCCGATGAGTTGTTTTCATGTTCCAAGGAAATGGATGGCTAAATGCCTTAAGCGTTGTGTAGGCCATGGTATATATTGAAGGGAGTCGTGTTGTAAATTATCAAGGTTAATGTAATCTCATTGTTCTTACAACCATAAAGATTCTAATACAACTTTAGTTTGAATTTATTTCATTCACGATGGCGATGAGACATCAAATATCATATGGGAAATCATAGCTCATTACCTTACCAATCATATGTTCATTGCAACTTTAGCACTATTCTTTTTACCAAAGAAGGGGGAAAAGAATAATCCTTTGCTTTTTGATAGATCGGAAAACTAAAACCTTAATCCTTACTGCATCAGAATAATTGCTTGCATCTATGTGGTCTAATCGTCTTTTCATAAGCTAGGCTTAGGGATAACTGTGTAAGCATGAATCTCATTTTCTGATGTCTTTAATGTTGTTTTCCGTATATGTCTAATAAAAAATTGATACGAATACATTTGGTCTCAAACTTGTAATATTTAAAATGTGTAAACTCGAACTCATAAGCTAAATTTTGTTTTTTATATAATTACCATCTTCATAACAAATTAACCCATTTCAATCATTATTCTAAATCAGTTATTCTTAAATTTAACATCTTCGAACCAACTTATTAGAATTTGAAGTTCTACATTAGCATTTGTGAATTAAGATGAATTAATCAACTCTTAGAGTTAAAAAAACCATATTTGATAAAAAGCAGCAATTGAAAATTTGAACCAGATGGACCAAATTATACCCTTAACTTATAACCTGTTAGTTAACAATTCCCATTTTTTATATAAAATCTATTATAAAATTGATTGACTAATTCATAAATCACCTAATTAACTCATAAAACAATCGATTATTGGATTAGTTTTGTCATGCCTTGAACTCAATTGAATTAGATTGGACTTGTATCGGACCAACACTTACTAGTAAGGCTTAATCTCTCTAGCCTAGCTATTAGATTAAGGTTTATAACAAGAGAAATTCATATAAAATTAAAAAATAATTCAATAAACATATTCCTCTCTTTATGTAGAAAGTTTAATAAATCCAACATTATGAAATTACTCCCAAAACTCGTCTAGGTTGTTATGCTTTCGCTGTGTACTCTAAATCTTGAAAAATACACAAAGCCGGGTAACACGCATCAATTAGGTTTTATAATAAAATAAATATAACGATGCTCTCATTCTATTCTATATGCTATAAATATCCATAAATTTGCCCAAATCTCTCAACCAGTTTCTTAAGAATAACTATCAAAGAAAGATTCCATAAGAATGGAACACTTACAAATAATTACATAAATGTAGCACAAGTAATGGTAACAAACCAAATGATTCTCTATTCATACCAAACTTAGGCATTGACTAATTCGCCTTACCTAAGGAACCAGTACATGCCAAAATCTTGTCATGAATAATGCATCCCAGAGAATGAACAAGTGTATGCCGCATTTTATGTATTGACTAATGTGATCTAGTCCCATATATCATGCTTAGGCAACATAATGGTACATGTCCCATTCAAGACAAATTGTTTTGTTATGTGGATCTTATTATTGTTTGATTTGAGGCTATAAAAGGACAGTAGATGTGTATGCTTGTGAGATATGATGAGGAGGTCTAATTGGTGTTTGTAGACACCCAACATCATAAGTCATAAGCCTACGAATCTCTGTATGTCTATAAATTATGCAAAGCACACACAATTTATATAAACTCAATCCTTATAATTAACAAAAAAAGAACCTTAATTTCACTGAATGCTTTAAATCAAGGTCTCCATAAATCTATGTAAAAATAAAACTAAAAGTTTGCAAAATTTCAATAAACACCCAATATGTCATTTAATATGCATAAATAACAAAACAAAATAAACCTAGAATGTCTTAAGGGGGGGCTTGGTTTATGAGTTTGGAAATGAATCAACGGTATGGAATGAATACAGGTTGTTAGTTTAAATTATGATTATAGGGCATATATCACTTTTGAGAAATCATCCATACTTCTCATATATCAGAGAAATGAGTTTTATTCCTAGAGTGAGTGTCACCAGGTGACAAGAGGTGTCATAGGTGTGACACCTCTTATCCCACCTATGACATACATCTTCTTATTTTTAAATTAAATATAATAAATTAATTAATTAAAATATAATTAATTAATTAATTACAATATAATTGATTAAAATTATAATTGATTAAAATATAATTAATTCAATATCATTAATTACAATATATTTAATTACAATATAATTAATTAATTACTTACAAGATATTTAATTAATTATATT
Source organism: Erythroxylum shatona (assembly GCA_027568895.1). Lineage (NCBI taxonomy): Eukaryota > Viridiplantae > Streptophyta > Magnoliopsida > Malpighiales > Erythroxylaceae > Erythroxylum > Erythroxylum shatona. The sequence goes on along the minus strand of JAOSBK010000008.1, from coordinate 39,632,786 downwards.
ATTATATTTTTTAGTAATTAAATATAATTAATTAAAATATATTAAAATTTGATGTAAAAAATTAACAAATTTTTATTTCTCAATAATTTTAACAAATCAACTATTATTAATAGTAATAGTAATCATTCATTCCTCTTAACCAACCATCATAATTATAATGATTATATTCATTCATATTCCTCACTATATTCATTCATATTCGTATTCTCATTCTCATTCTCCCATATGAAACAACCACTCTCATAGATAACATAGACTGCTAGCTTTCCTACAAAAGGTATCATAAATCATTATTTTTTTGGAAAGACTTTTCACATTATCGAGATCCTATGGATGTTAATTTAATTTACTAGAATGACCTCTTTTCTTTCTTTTATGTCTCTTCATCCTTATTTGTTGCTATTTTGTCAGGTCTTTGTTTAATTTCTCATAAAAATGATGACTAAATTTGTTAAAATTAACTTCGAAAACACATTTTTGACATATTAGTTGACTAGCAAGAGACACTAGTAGAAAAGTCTCAGGTATTAGGAGCACTGATTGGCTCATATGTGACTAATATCCCTACAAACTCATAATAGATACTTAAAACCCAAATTTTTCCTAGATTAATTTACTAATATGGTATATTGGTCGATCAATAAGCTTGAATTAATCATAAATGTAATTTTGTTAATCATGAAGAATTATCTTATCTTTGTATGGCCTCTTAAATTACTTCGATAGTGTTTTTGTTAAACATTATATCTAAAATATGAAAATTTTCAATGGTGACAACATAATGAACCTACACTTTTCTTTAACTAAGCTCTCTTATTTGAGTTTGATGTCTCCTCCTAATGTCTTCTTATAAAATCTATATATTCCTCTTAGCTTATCATCACCTATATATTCCTCTTAGCTTATCATCACCTTTTAAATCATCTCAACTAAATATTTTTGTCAAAAGTTATAATTAAAGCTTCAAAAGGTGTTCAGTGGTGAAAATAAATAAAAATAACATGCTTTTCTATCAAAATTTTTCTTCTTCCTTAAGTGTTATCACCGTAATTAGTTGATCCTACACTTTCTATTCATCAAATATCAATATATAACTTAATTAACCAATATCAGAAAAATATTCTTAAGGTGTTTAATTATATCAAATCACAATATTATAAGCTTAAAATTTTGAGTCTCACATTCTCTTTCCCTTAAAATAAATTTTATCCCCAAAACATAATTGTGACACCCCACTACCATAGAGTATATACTCGAAAATTCAAAGGATATTCAAGTACGTATCCTATGACAATGGTATTTTAGAGCAAACATAATCTCTTAAATGGCATCATAAAGAATATGCAATACTTAAAACCTCATCTCTTTATTTCTTTCATTGACAAAAGTTTACATTGTAGTCATTGAAACAAGTATTTACGTTACCAAACATGAGAAAGTTTACAATCCCTTATACAAAAGTTCTATATGTCAAAGAAACTACAAAATACAATCTATAGCTCCTCTGATGTCAGCTGACAAACCTTTGAGCCATATCTTAATCCAAAATGTTCCTCTAGAAAATCTTAGAAGCTAGGTCTCCTGTCTTGTACCTAAAAGCCACGTTGTAATTTTTGATGAGTTTTGCGAACTCAATAAGAAAACCATCATTAATGATCTCACTTTGATCAAATACACAAATATCACATAACCAACCAATTTCACAAACATTCTTATAGAACATGAATAACCCAATTAATCACATTATCATGGAATATCACTTTATCATCACAATTTTAGAAAAGATTTCATGATCATATATTTCATAATCATAAGTATTTATATACAGATGCATATGAGACTCCATATTCGTTATTATTGTGATCGAGTGCCTTTTAGACACAGATATAGATACTGGCCCATTGGGCTCAGTCAAAAACATAAATCACGAAGCAAAGCTCTATTTGCAAAATTCTGAGCTTAAAGCTCTTTTAGACTGACTACTCTAATCACAACATCTTTATATGAACATGCATTTTATGAAATGTACCAAATAACAAAATACGGCTTGTACAACATTCACTTATAATGCACAGACAGAATCTCATATTCATCGAACCTACGTCTGGCATGTAACTTTCGTTGAGTATACAAATATCATTAAGAATTTAGATGCAAACAGAACACTTCAAATACATTCCTGAATATCAAACTCCTCAGACCATTAAAGTCTAGAATTCACAAACAAATTACAAACAATTCAAGAATTGGAAGTTAAACAGATAAATCAATCCCAGGAAGATCATCTAGGTTGACTCACAATACGCTTCAATTTACGTTATTACCTGGATGGTTCGACAATGTCCGAATGGCATCTGACTTGAGCATCTAAAATCATATAATTCACATATAATTTACATTACAAAGTTGATCAATCAAATACTTATTCATTTGTGCACATATATATATGTCATGTTCAATGTATGCCCATTGACTATTCCAGGTATGTTTCTTTTATTCACTTCTCATGATAATTCATACTTTAAAACTCATATAATTCATACTTTATGTCCAATTTGAACTTAGTTTTACATCTCAGTAATACAAATTTATTCTAAGTTTATCACCCAATCATGCACTAAGGTTCATAACTCAATAAACTTGATTATTATAACATCATCAATCAATCATTACCAATCCTTTCCTAATGAATTCATATGATAATGAAATTTGGTGGAGAAGAAGAGTAATGTGTGAGGAGCTTGTGGTTAAAATTTCAAGTCAATTAGAGGTCCAGAGAAGAAGTTATGGTCAAAAGAGTGTGTACAATCATGTACTTCCAATTGATCCTCCTCTATCATGATCATGCTTGTGCGTGATCGTGCAACCCCTTAATGACCTCTTTCTATCATGATCCTTCTTATGCACAATCATGCACTACCTCTTATTCAAGCTTCATTCTAGTTCTTCTCAAAATAGACTTCAGGTCAATTTTGCATGGCTATTTTGACGAGGAAAATGAAGGTTTAGGTAAGACATTCTTCTAAAAAATTGTTCCTTTATGGCTTAAATTTCTAATGACACCAATTTCATGCAATTTTGTTGAGTATTATTCAAGTTATACCTAAAATAATACATACTATTCCCAAATCGTGATAGAATCCAAAAACTCAACTTTAAGCCAAAATGTGAAACTCTTAAAGACAGAATTAAAATTCAATTCCTTCATAAAAAATACAGAAATATCTCTCTAGTTTAATCTAAACTTAAAATCATCCCATTTGGTTGTCTATAAATCAAGTTATGGCCAATACAGATGTCTAATAAGTGAAAACACCACAGCTAACATATTCTAACTATTCTTCTTCACTTTTCCAAAAAAAATTTACACTTTATACCAAAGTTAAAATAGCCTCTTTATAGTTCATCAATAACATCTCCAATTCCTCGTCAATAACATCTCCAATTCTAGTTCAAAATTATTCAATTGATAACTCACAACTCATTGTCTTTCATGCATCAAAAATCAAATGAGAAACTATTACATTCATTTCATTCCAATTCAAGCATGGTTCACATACTACTAAGCATGCCATAAAGATCAAATTGCTACTTACTTATTTTGCTTCCAATTCTAACTCAATTCATCAAGTTGACTTAGCCCTCCATGCATCAAGATCATCACTAATTCAAGTTAGGATTAGATGACTTTCAGCTATGATAAAACAACAACAACCAGCTAGTTCTTTAGCTGTTTTGTGAGAGGTTAAGGCATAGAAACTTAGCTAGGGTTCAAACAAGTGTACAAAGAAATAGTTAGAGCAATTTCGGTGAAGAAACAAAGGAAAGAAGCAGCAAAACATAGCTATAGAAACTTGCTACATCACATGCCAAGTGTCAACTTCTAAACTCACCATATGTGTTAAGGCATGTAATGCATTTGCCTATTTCGAATGATGCGATTAATCACCAATTAATCAGTCCATATGTCTCATTATAATTAGTCCACATGTCACACAATAATTGATCCATTTTTCAATTAATTATTAGTCCATTTGTCACTAATTTAACTATGCCAAATGTCACTCAATTTTAGGCTTAATCACCCTAATTTCCATATATCAAATTTTCGTACCACATGGCATTTGTCCTGGTCCAAATGTATATGGTAATCCTTAATTTCACAATCCATAACATTAAATTCCCAATTTACTAATTGAAATCCAAACATTCCAAAATTCGAGACATACCAAATCACAATTCACATTATGATCACTTAACATTTTTCATACCCCGGGATAAGTCAATTGAGTGCATATGCTATCTTTGTAATGTATTCAAATATAAATTCGCGTATGAATGCTAATGTTATGCATGTATATGTAATACTTAATCTAGGGTTAAACTCTAAGCATGTTCCGGAAAATAGGATATTACAATTCTCCCTCTTAAGAAATTTTATCCTCGAAATTCTTACCTGAATGGTCAAATAGGTAGGATACTGATTTCTTATATACTCCTCTATTTCCTATGTGGTTTCCTCACTTAAATGATTCTTCCAAAGGACTTTCACCAATGGAATAACTTGGTTCCTCAACTATTTATTCTAATAGCCAATTATCTTTATCGATTCTTCAATATAACTCAAATTACTTATGATTTCAACTGCCTGAACTAGTAACACATGAGTAGGATCATATTGATATTTCCTAAGCATACTAACATGGAACACATTGTTAATCTGAGACATATCATCTATTAAGGCTAACTTATAAGAAAATGGCCAACTCTCTCAATGACCTCATATGGACCTTTGTATCTATGACTTAACTTGCCCTTTTTACTGAACCTCGACACTCCTCGCGAAAGAAATACTCTCAGAAATACTTTATCTCCAACTTGATATTCCATGTCCCTCCTGTGCTGATCTGTATAACTCTTTTGTCTATATTGTACTTCTTTAATTCTACTTTGGATCAATTTCACTCTATCCACAGTATTTTGAATCAATTATGGGCCTTCAATAATTTTTAGACCCTCTTCATCCTAACATAAAGGTGATCGACGTTTCTTGCCATATTATGCCTCATACGTTGCCATACCAATGCTATTGTGATACTGATTGTTATAAGCAAATTCAATTAGAGCCACATACTAATCCTATACTCCTTGAAACTTAAATACATAAGCCCTTAGCATATCCTCAACAATTTTAATCATTCTCTCACTCTATCCATTTATCTATGGATGAAATGTAGTATTGAAGTTCAACTTCATACCCAATGCTGTCTGTAGACTACCCCAAAATCTCGAGGTAAATCTAGGATCCTTCTCCGATACAATGGACACTGGAACTCCATGTAACCTCCCTACCTCATTCACCTATCTCCGAGCTAACTGATCTAGTGAGTTATTCTCTCTCGCTGGTAGGAAGTGAGTTGACTTGGTCAATCTATCAACAATGACCCAAATGGCATCATGTTACCTCGGAGTATTCGACAAACCAATAATAAAATCCATTGTAATTCTCTCACATTTCCACTCTGGAATAGGCAAGGACTGTAACTTACCAACTGGAGCTTGATGCTTAGCTTTTATCTATTAACAAGTCAAACACTTAGCCATATATTCAGCCACTTGCTTTTTCATCCCTGACCACCAAAAATGTTGTTTCAACGTGTTATACATCTTGGCAGGATGTATAGCATAGGCTCCTAGAATCTCTTTCCTCAAATCATCAACATCGAGAAAACATAATCTCTACTTTAACCACAATGTATCATCTCTCAATTTAAATTTAGAATTCAAATTCACTTTCAACTTCTCAATTAACTTCACCAATTATGGATCTCTGTTCTGAGCCTTTCTGATTCTTTCATGCAATACAGGTCTCAACTTCAATGTAGCTATCAATGCTTCCTTCTACCCCAAATTCAATTCAACATTCAATGCTCTCAATTAAACTAAGCTTGGTAACCTCGATAACTATACTTAAACCACACTGCTATTGGACTTCCTGCTTAATGCATCAGCTACCACAACAGCTTTTCTATGATGATACTTAATTGTACAATCATAATCTTTCAACAATTCTATCCATCTCCTTTGTCTTATATTAAACTCTTTCTGACTTGACAAATATTTTAAACTTTTATGATCAATAAATACCTAAAAAGTTTCACCATATAGGTAGTGTCTCCAAATCTTCAAAACAAATACTATAAAAGCAAGTTCTAAATCATATACCGGGTAATTAAACTCGCGAGACCTTAATTATCTCGATGCATATGCTATTACCCTACCATACTGCATCAGTACACATCGTAAACCCTGGTGTGAAGCATCATTGTACACAACATATCCTCAAGATATAGATGGAATAGCTAATACCAATGCTGTAGTTAATTGATGCTTTAGCTCCTTAAAACTCCTCTAACAATCACCATTCGATCTGAAAGACACATTATTTCTTAAAAGTTTTGTCAAAGAGGCTAAGATTAGTGAAAACCCCTTGACAAACCTTTTATAATAACCAGCTAATCTAAGGAAACTTCAAATCTCATTCACATTTTTTTGGAGTTTCCCACTTCAACACTACTTTTATTTTCTTTGGGTCTACCTATATGGCTTGTCCAGACACAATAACCCAAAAATATTACTTCATCAAGCCAAAATTCACACTTACTGAACTTGGCATACAACTATTTCTCCTTTATTATCTGTAGAACTAATCTTTAATGTTCAGAATGATCTTCTCTACACTTCGAATACACCAAAAAGTCATCAATAAACACAATCCCAAAACGATCTACATAAGGTTGAAATACCTTATTCATTAAGGCCATAAAAGTTATTGGGGGATTAGTCAACCCAAAAGGCATCACCAAAAGTTTGAAGTGCCCTTATCTCATTTTAAATACACTCCTCGGTATATCAACCTCTGCTATCTTCAACTGATAATACCTTAATCTCATGTTGGCCACCCCGCCCCTATGTGGCGCATGCCCGTCATCCTAAGAGACATCTAGACCACGCATTCCACAAGGGTGGCGTGCCCACACCAGTCAAACATAAAAAACAAACTCATTTCTTCTATTTTAGAACATATTTTGGGAAAGCTCCAACTAAAATTTCAATTTGACTTCTTCAGAATATCTATTTGCCATTATCTTTAGTTTCTAATGACAAAAAAATCATTCAATTTGGTTCAAAAATTTGAAAGTTATACCCTTTCTATTAAACTGAAACTATACACTATACTCAACTTCCATCCAGAAATTGAAAGTTTTAGGATTTGTAGCTCTACATCTCTAGTATATTTAAAAATAAGAATCATTAAAATGTCCAGTTCATGTTCTTCCAACTGATACCCTTACTTTGATTCAATCAATCTTTTTCAAATCAAAACCAAAAGCTATAAATTTTTGTTGAGAGATAGAGAAATGTGTTAGAAATCTATTGGTTAAAAAATTAGGTCATTTGAAGGTCAGATGACAAAGTTATGGCCAAAAAAATGGAACATGTTTAGGTTTTGGCCGGGGGTGGTTGAGAAGAGCCTGCGAGTCGCAATATCGCGACTTGCGCATAAGTCCATAGAGTCACGATCGCGACTTCTCCCTTTCTGCTTTTCTTCTTCTTACTTATATTGGTAAAAAGGGCATAACTTTCACTAGAAATATCGGATTAAGGTCATTCAAAGAACGTTTCGAAGAGGACTTCTAGACTTACAACTTCCATTGAGACTTGAAAAGATATTTTACCTCCAAAAGGGTTAAAATTTCAAATCAATGCAGGTGTCCCAAATGTCCATCCCATGCAACATCACAAACTTCTAATGTTCATATCTCTCAACTTAAATGTGCAAAAAATTTATACTTTATATCAATGGAAAGATAGAAAGATAAGCTACAACTTTTAAGAAGACAACTTTATCTAATTCAGCCTAGATTAATACAAATTTTTCCCTGAATTTAAAACACGAATTTTTCCCCTATAGAAAATTTGAAATTTGTACTATACAAACTTGGAATGTCATGAGCATAACCATTCAACTACCAATATTATTTCATTAAACTCTCTAATCTCTTCTCATTTGAGTCATCACATTCAACTACATCTCATCATTCATAATGCCTATTTTCTTGTCCATAACATCTCATATATATATATATATATATATATATATGTGTGTGTGTGTGTGTGTGTGTGTGTGTGTGTGTGTGTGTGTGTGTGTG
>JAOSBK010000008.1:39613223-39624568 GCA_027568895.1 Erythroxylum shatona | reverse complement strand
TAACTGAAAATGATTAATTGTGAACATGGGTTCAGGTTTCTTACTGTTTATGCCACGTTAGTAAAAGGTTCAATTGAGAAAAAAAAAGAAAGGTGAAAATGTTACCGAGTTTTAATCAACTGATGTAGTACGCCACCCTCGCGGGGCACGAACTCGGATATCACCAAAGATATCGGGTTCGGGTCACTCGGGAGTGGGGTGTTACAAATTAGCCATTCATAAACATAAAATAAAAGGACTTAAAATAAGTTAACATTATAGATTCAACTCATCATTTAATTTGAGTGTCATTCTCAAGACTATTCAATCAAGTTTTGAATGAACTCCTCATCAATGTTCATATATATTATTCTAATGCAATAAATTCACAAAAAAATACCATTTGTTATAGATAAACTCAATTTCCTCAAAAATTTTAAATGCATCACTTCGTAATCTCCAAAAAATTCACCAACTACACACTCCCTCATATATGAGTTGTACATTATACTCATTTGATGCATATAAAGCAAAAAAATAAACAATCAAAATTGCATAAAAGGTGGAGAAAGATGAAGCTATTAAGATCAAGAAAGCTTCTCTAGGCTTTATTTTTTAATGTTGTTTTCTTTTAATTGAATTTTTGATATCATGATCAAGAACCTATACAAAAAAAACAAATAACGGAAAGAAAACATATAAAATAAAAAACACATAAAATAAAACAAAATAAACATGTAAAACTAAATTAAAAATGTCTAGTAATGAAGAATCCTATTTTTAAAGGAAAATAAAGTAGATAAAAGTAAAGAATTGATGTCCGCCTAGTAAAAGTTCTTTCACTACAAGAAATTTTTGTTTTAGCGATGAAATTTTCTAATAGAAAATAATGATTTTCTGTCGGGATAGAAATTTTGTGATGAAAATTACCGATGTAAAGAGTCATAGGAGAAATGATCATAAGTAAAATGTCATGATAGAATTACAGTTTTTGTCGGAAAATATATCAACAGAATTACAGTTTGCCGTTGGTAAAGTTCCCTATAGAATTACAAATTCCATCGATAAATTTCCCAACAAAACGTGTAATCCCGTCAGCCAAGTTCCCCACAGAAATTAAATATCCATTGGGAAATTTTACCTACAGAATTATAATTTTTGTAGGTAATTTTAGCAATGGAAAAACAATATTTGTTGGTAAATTTACAAATGACATGTTTCGTTCTGTTGGTAATAGACCTATGGAATATATCTTTTCGTTGGTAATTTACCTACAGAATATAACATTCCGTTGGTAAGTTACCTACAAAATATAGTACTTTGTCGGTAATTTACTACAAAATATTGTAACTCTATCCGAAAATTTACCTACATAGCTAACAATTTTCACTTCCTACCTGAATTTTTTGTTGATAATCTATTTATTTTTTACATTTGATTTCTTTAAATAATATAATCTTGATTCATAATATAATGTAAAAATTATGCTGATTAGTCATATAAGATAAAAATTATAATGTATAACAATAAGTATCTTGAAAATAACTGTGAATTAAGAATTCATAATAAAACTTAAGAGTAGCAAAACATCATATAAATTAACTTGAATCCTGAAAACATTATAAATCTAAGCTACGCAGTTGGTGAAGGCAGATGACCTGACTATTGTGATGAGGTGCTACCCCTCTCCTTCAACTCATCCGTCTTATTACGGAGCTAGGCTATGTACTCCATTGATTGTCGCAATTGAGTTACCAACATCACCACTGTGCTCTCAACCTGGACAACTCTCTCATTGGATGTGGACCGCCTATTAGATAGAGCTATAATAGACCTAAGCTGAAAATCCTTCCATGGTTGGTCCCTACCACCAACGACATCAAGGTATATCTGACTCTCATCAATAGTTTTGGAGTTCTAAGACTATCGTTCAATGCTTTCTTGTATTTGGTCCTATCATTATAATTGTTTATGTTAATAAGTTATAATTGTTAACTATTAAGTAAGTTTTATCTAATGTAAAACCCCTAATATCTGTAAGTATACAGATTGTAGCTTGTAGTATCAAAGGTGTTGATCCTATAAGGAAATAGTTAAAACTTAATGAAATTAACTTTGTCTAAGGAGATAAAAGAAGATTGAAAAGAAATAATAACAAAAAAAATTTAAAAATTAAATCAAGCAAAAAATCAAAGAACAAATGAGCTACCACAAATATGTGAAGAAAATCAAGGATGAAGCCTAGGATTCATCCTTGAAATCCAAACCCCCCATATATTTTTCCTTGCATCAATTAATTTTGTTATGAAAGTTAACAGAATATTCCCTGTGGATTCGATCCCAACTCACCATAACTACAAATTTTAATGTGTAGAGTCAGGTAAATTTTACAGTGCACTCGACACGCGTTATCAAATTTTGGAATCATTGTCGAGGAGTGTGGTAGCTTAATTTTCAAATTTTATTTTAGTTGGTGTTTTTTGAATATATTTTTTTATAATCATTCTTTTTGTTACTTGTTAATTTTTAATTGTCCATTAGTGTTGGTGCATGGTATTGACCAGATCTCGTTGTTGAGAAATTTAGCAACTTAATTTAGAGATCGAGAGAACATTGCGGAGATTGCGTAGGGAAGGAAGGTCAACTTTGGTAGACAAATTGGAATCAGAATCAGAAGACACAATGGCAAATCTAAGAACTCTATGGGAGTTGATTACACCCGATTTAACTCATAGACGATTATGCATAACATTTCCGAATTTCCTTGAACATGTTACCTTGGAGTTAAAATATGGATTAATTCATTTATTGCCTAACTTTCATGGCCTTGCAGGTGAGGATGCACATAAGCATCTTAAGGAATTCGATGTGGTGCGTTTGAGCATGAAGCCTCACGGGGTGATGGATGAGCAGATCATGTTAAGGGCCTTCCCATTCCCACTCAAAGATGAAGTAAAAGATTGGTTATTTGATTTATTGGCTGGAAGCGTGAATGCTTGATTAGAGATGAAGAGATTATTTTTGGAAAAATATTTTTCGATCTCAAAGACAACAAGTATTTGGAAGGAAATATGCGGTATTAAGCAACACAATGGGGAGTCTCCTTACGAATATTGGGAGCGATTTAAAAAGTTATGTGCCAGTTACCCACATCACAACATACCAGAGCAACTTCTCATCCAATATTTTTATGAAGGATTGCTACCAATGGAGAGGAGTTTGGTTGGTGCGGCGAATGGTGGGGCACTTTGCGAGAAGACTCCCATTGAAGCTAGGATATTACTTGAGCGGATGGCCACTAACACCTAACAATTCAGCACTCGTAATGATGTTTGATGAGTAAATGAGGTAAGCACTTCTTCCATTGAACATCGTTTAGATGAACTAACATCTTTTGTGAGACAAATTGCAGTTGGACAAGCACAAGTGAAAGTGTGTGAGATATGTTCAAACACAATTCATCCAACTGACGAGTGCCCAGCTTTGCAAGAAGGAAGTATGGAGCACGTGAATGCTACAGGAGGGAACTTCCCGAACTAATACAACCCATACTTGCAGACATATAACTCAGGTTGGAGAGATCACCCCAACTTGAGTTATGAAGGGAATCGACAGCATCAAAATCACTTCCAGAATTGGCCGCAAGGATTTCAACCAAAGCAATAAGGAGCACAAGGAGCTTCTTCTTTAAGTTCAAGTGCATCTTTAGAAGAAATTGCTAACAAACTTGTTGCTAATAATTTGCAAGTTCAATAGGATATGAAAGCAAGCCAACAGAGCATGGAATACTAAATGAATCAAATGGAAGTAAGGCTCAATCGCATATAATCACAAGGTGGAGAAAAATTGTCATCACAACTCAAGGTGAACCCGAAGAATGTTAATGCCATAACCCTAAGGGGAAAGGAGATTGAAGGTCCCAAAAGAACCCCAACAAAGATTGCTACTGAGGAAGAGATTGTGAAGGAATTGAAAAGGAAGAAAATTCATCATCAAGTACGAAGGTAAATGTTGAAAGTCTCAATATTATTAAAACTAACCCTCTACCTTTTCCGAGCAGATTAACGAGGTTAAACAAGGAGGACAAGGATAAAGAGACATTGGAGACTTTCTGAAAGGTAAAAGTCAACATACCTTTGCTCAAAGTAATTAAGCAAGTGCTAAGGTATGCCAAATTCCTCAAAGAACTATGTACACATAAGAGAAAATTGAGGGGTGATGAGAAAGTGATGCTAGGTGAGAATGTTTCGGCAGTATTCAAAAAGAAGATGCCTCCAAAATGCCGGGATCTAGTTATGTTCACTATTCCTTGCAAAATTGGTAATACTGTGATCACTAGAGCAATGTTGGATTTAGGTGCTTCTATTAATGTGATGCCTCATTCGATTTATGCTTCTTTGAATTTGGGCCCTTTGAAAAAAACGAATGTAGTCATCCAATTGGCTGATCGCATTAATGCTTATCCTGATGGTGTGGTTGAGGATGTTTTGGTGCAGGTGAATGAGTTAGTATTTCTTGCAGATTTTTATGTTGTGGATATGAATGATGACACCTCATGCAATCTGATACCTATCTTGTTGGGGAGACCATTCCTTAATACGGCTCAAATTAAGATAGATGTTTGTAAAGGCACCCTCACAATGGAATTTGATGGGGAAGTAATTCATTTCAATATTTTTGATACCATGAACATCCTCCTAATGATCATTGTGTTTTCTGTTGATGTGATCGATCCTTTGGTGCAAGAAATGTTTAAATTAAGTTACAAGGATCATTTGGAAATAGCTTTAACCAAGGATATAGAAGTTGAAGCTAACACCGATGTTGAGATGGGAGAGGAGTTTGTGGAAATGACAACCGCCTTGGACTCATTAGAAAGCTCTTCAAAAAGATATGATTTGACTTTTATTAAACTACCTAAAGCTTACCAGAAGTTGTTACCTTCTGATGCACAAGCCTCAGAATTGGAATTGAAGCCACTCCCCTACACATTTGAAGTATGCCTATTTGGGAGATAAACAGACCCTCCCAGTTATCATTTCGGCAGAGTTGACTTTAAATCAAGAGGAGAGGCTGGTTTGAATGCTGAGGGAGCATAAGAAGGCCATCGGGTGGACCATCGCAGATATCCAAAGGATAAGCCCTTCCATATACATGCACCGCATTTTGTTGGAGGATGATGCAAAATCTACAAGACAAGCTCAGCGTAGGCTGAATCCTCCAATGATGGAAGTTGTGAAAAAAGAGGTACTGAAGCTTCTTGATGCTGGGGTTATTTACCTGATTTTTGACAGTAAGTAGGTAAGTCCTATCTAGGTGGTTCCAAAGAAGTCTGGAATCACCGTTGTGACAAACGAGGAAGGTGAGTTGATTCCCACCCGAGTGCAAACCAAGTGGTGAGTATGTATTAATTATAGAAAGTTAAATGCTACTACTCGTAAAGATCACTTTCCCCTTCCTTTTATTGATCAGATGCTTGAAAGATTGGCTGGTTATGACTATTATTGCTTTTTAGATGGCTTTTCACGTTGTCTTCAGATCCCGATCGCATTGGAAGATCAAAAGAAGACCATATTTACATGCCTATTCGGTATGTTTGCCTACCGAAGGAAGTCATTCGGATTGTGTAACACACTTGCCACGTTCCAAAGGTGTATGGTAAGCATTTTTTCTGAATATGTTGAGAAGATTATTAAGTTATTCATGGATGATTTTAGTATGTATAGATCTTCTTTTGATGAATGTCTTGTGAATCTTGCCATTATCTTGGAACGATATATAGCAACTAACCTTGTGTTGAACTGGGAAAAATGTCATTTTATGGTGGACCAAGGTATAGTTCTAGGTCATGTGATATTTGCTAAGGGTATTGAAGTAGACAAGCCCAAAGTTCATATCATTTCTTCTTTACCTTACACCTCTAATGTGAGGGAAGTGCATTCTTTTATGGGGCATACAGGGCTTTATCAGAGATTCATTAAGGACTTTTCGAAGATAGCTGCACCAATATGCAAGCTTCTTCAACAAGATGTCTCCTTTGAGTTCGATAAGAGGTGTAAAGAAGCATTCAACAAACTTAAGGAGATTTTAACATCCCCACCAGTGATTCAACCCTCAGATTGGAACCTCCCATTCGAGATCATGTATAATGTGAGCGATTACGTGATGGGGACGGTTCTAGGACAAAGAGTGGGAAAAGTTTTGCATGCCATTTACTATGCTTCAAAGACTTTAAATCCAGCTCAACTGCATTATTCCACCACTGGAAAAGAATTACTATTTGTGGTTTTTACTTTGGAAAAATTTCGATCTTATTTGCTTGGTGCTAAAGTGATTGTTTATTATGACCATGCAGCTTTACGATACTTGCTCACAAAGAAAGAAGAAAAAATGAGGCTAATCAGATGGATTCTCCTCCTACAGGAATTTGACTTAGAGATCAGAGATAAGAAGGGGGCAGAAAACGTGGTGGCGGATCATCTCAATCATTTGATAAAGGAAGAAGATGATATCCCTCTACAAGAAAGCTTTTTGGATGAGCAATTGTTTTCTACCGATGCGACACCACCATGGCATGTAGACATCATCAATTTTTTAGTAACTAATGAATTACCTGTTGGTTTGCCTAAGGCTCAAAAAGATAAGCTACGAAGTGAAGCGAAGTACTATGTTTAGGATGACCCCTATCTTTGGAGGCACTGTGCAGATCAAGTTATCAGGAAGTGTATAACGAAAAATGAATCATCATCAATTTTAGCCTTCTGCCATTCGTACGTCTGCGGAGGACATTTTGGAGTAAAACAGACAACTCAAAAAGTTTTGAAGAGCGGCTTCTATTGGCCAACATTGTTTAAAGATGCATATACCTTCTGCAAATCATATGATAAATGCCAACGGTCAGCTAACCTGTCCCATAAGGATCAACTGCCACAAACTCCTTAACTTTTCTGTGAAATTTTTGACATTTGGGGCATTGATTTTATGGGACCTTTCGTCTTTTTTCTTTACTTATATATTACTTACGGTTAATTATATTTCTAAACGGGTGGAAGTAAAAGCCACTAGGACTAACGATGCTAAAGTTGTTGCAGATTTTGTTAAGGCTAACATTCTTTCTAGCTTCGGGATATCGAAAGTCGTCATTAGTGATAGAGGAACCCACTTCTGCAACAGAGTGATGGAAGCAATGTTTAGAAAATATCACGTCACGCACAAAGTTTCTACCGCTTACCATCCTCAAACCAACAGGCAAGCTGAAGTCTTGAATTGAGAAATTAAGTTAATCCTAGAGAAAACTATGCAACCCAATAGGAAGGATTAGAGTGTAAGACTGGAAGATGCGTTGTGGGCCTACCGGACTGCCTACAAAACCCCAATTGGAATGTCGCCATGCAGGCTAGTGTTTGGAAAGCCATGTCATCTTCTAGTGGAATTACAACATAAAGCATAGTGGGCTATCAAAAGATGCAACATGTACTTGGATGATGAGGGAGTGCATAGGAAGTTGTAGCTTTAGGAGTTGGAAGAGATAAGGAATGAGTCATATCAAAATACAGTAATATATAAGAAGAGGACGAAAGCTTTTCATGATAAGATGATTTCGAGGAAAAGTTTCTCAGTGGGCCAGAAAGTGTTACTATATCATTCCAAACTCAAGCTCTTTCCTGGTAAGTTGCATTCCCGTTAGGTTGGTCCATTTGTTATCACTCATGTCTTTCCTTTTAGTGCAATGGAGATACGGAGCCTCAAAACTAACAAGACATTCCGAGTGAATGGTCATCGCTTGAAGCCATATTATGAGGGCTTCCAAACAGAGGATTTGGAGGTTTGATGCTACAGGATGTGACTGGTGTCACTTAGGAGAAATAAATTCATGAAATTTGTGTCATATTTTGGATTGCCAGAATGACCTTTCAACGATATTTCGATAATAACTTTTGATTCAGATGGCGAAATCCTGTGATTCAAGTCTCCTATTGAAGCTAACTCAAAGAAGAAGCTAATAATAAAATTTGAGCTACTAAATCTTCACCGTTTATTTTTTATGCACTGTCAAAGTTTACCTTGAAAAATCCATTCAGCCAAGGATTGACCAGCCCCCACCATGTCTCCACTCATTCCATTCACATGCATCAACCCCATAATCCATTTCACTCTCATTACCACCACTCACGCCACTCACATACAAGCAGCAGCTCTCCACTTTTCCAGCTCATTCCCCACTCCTTGCAACAACTTAATTCTCGCCAACCAACCAGCCACTTACCCATTCTCTCCACTCACTCACAAAAGCAACAATTATACATGCTTTCCATCACTCACATACAAGCAAGCAGCCCCACTCCATGTGCAGCAGCTCCACACCAACGCAATTGAGGTTACCAACACCACCTTTATTATTATTATTTTAACCAGCCCCCACTTGTTGGTTTTCTCTCTTGATTCCTCACCAACCCTTCAATCATCACTCACCAACGTTGCAGCCATTTTCACTTCACTCATCATCAACGCAACTTCACTTATCTCTCCACCACCAGCTCTCTAAACTTCAAGCACCATCCCATATTCACGTACAAGCTCCAGCCCACACTCATGGACAAGCCTTCACCACTTCACCAACGTACAAGCTATCCATCCAAAACTCCAGTCGCTTTCTCATGCACCAACGTCAACTACCTAACTCCACCAAGACACAAGCCTTCTTTTATTTTTCAACTTCCAAGCTCCAGCCTCTTAAGAGACACTCCCAAAACAGCCAAGCTTCCTTTCATCCTCCAACCAATGTAAGCCTTGATTTGTTTGCTTCAATCCTCCACAACACACAACCCTCACTCACCATACACTCACCACTCACATACTCTCTACTCCACACACAACGTTGTAGCATGGCGAACATTAAATGATGCAGTTACGTCGAGGTGGAAGAAAAGAGACGTGAGCAGCTAGTGGAGGAGACACCCGGTGGAGACCTTTATGTTGAAGCAGCTGGGCTAGGAGAACAACGTTACACCACTCAAGAAGAAAGCACATTATTCCGCTGAAGTTTGGAGACGTGTTCTTAATTTTTATTTGATTCCGTCATGAATTTATGCAGAGTTTTTGCTTGTGGATTGTTTAGCATGATGATGTGTGGCTAGAACATTAATTTCTCTTAGGGATTTGATATTTTTGTTGATGCTTTAATTTTGAATTGTGCTGGAATCCATGACTGAAATTTTGTATACTTGTTGATTTTTCCTTGGATTTAATTGTTCTTTCCTTTGGATTATTGGAAATTGTCTTGGTATAAATTCGCCTTTGAAAAAAAGGGAGTTTTTGCTAGAAGATTAAAGGAAAATTTGGCTAAGATTTTCTTGTGAGTTGGGAGACCCAAGAAACTTAGAAGGTGAAAATTGAAGGTTTGGGACTTAAGAAACTCTAGGAAGAACTTAAGTAAGGGATTACTAAGAGACGTCTAGAGTGGATAAATTAATTCATCTTTGGAAAAAGGGGATTAATTACTCTTAAAATTTACCTACAAGGTTAGGATATTTCAGTTGCAGGGGATAGCTAATTCAATATTAAGGTTGACAAAAATATCATTCCCTAAGAGAAAATCATTCTCCTTTGCCGTTAAAACTTTTAATTAGAAAATTATTGCAATCTTTTCTTAATTAGTTACTGCACAAATTTGTCATATTCATAGTTATTTTGATCGCATTGAATTGAGTAGTTGTTTATGAATTTATTTAAGTTAATTTTGTTATAAAAAAGTAATTTTTACATTAATTTTAATTTTCCAAAATTTCATCCAACCCGATTTCAAATACTGTTAGCTAGCATAGAATTAAACTTTCTCATAATCCCTGTGGACAAGACTCGATTCTTACCGATTTATTACTCACTTCGACATCTGTGCACTTGCAATTCACGAACAATAATTCAAGACAAGATAAGGAATCTCTGCAAAAATATCAAACTCTACTATTCTCAATTGTTGGATTAGATTGCATTATTCTCAACCGTTAATTAGTATTCTTATCATATCCACACAATATCCAATATAAAATAAGGAATCTCTGTAAAAATATAACTATCTCTTCCCAACTGTTGGATTAGATTGCATTCATCTCAACCGTTTATTAATATTCATATCTTATCTACACAATATCCCATACAAGATAAGAAATTTCTGCAAAAAATCTAACTCTATCTCTTCTTAGTTGTTAGATTAGATTGTATTCATCTCAACCGTTCATTAGTATTCTTATCTTATCCACATAATATCCATGGCAAGATAAGGAATCTCTGTAAAAAACTAACTCTATCTCTTCCCAACTATTGGATTAGATTACATTTATCTCAACCGTTCATTAGTATTTGTATTCTATCCACACAATATCCAAGACAAAATAAGAAATCTATGCAAAAAACACAATATCCAAAACAAAATAAGGAATCTCTACAAAAAATCTAACTTCATCTCTTCTCAACCATTGGATTAGATTACATTCATCTCAACTGTTAATTAGTATTCTTTCCTATCCATACAATATCCAAGACAAGATAAGGAATCTCTACAAAAAATCTAACTTTATCTCTTCCCAACCGTTAGATTATATTGCACTCATCTCAACGTATTCTTATATTTTCCACAACATCTCTATAAATAGTTTATTTGTTCTACTAAACTGAAACTCTCGTTTTATATAGTACTCTTTGAAATCTTAAACTATAACACTCTTTCAAACCTATCAAAAAATGGCAAGCTCAAATTTTAGTGTGAAGCCTTCAAATACCTCTCGAAATGCATCATATTTGGTTGAAGAAGATCGAGTCTTGTGCCATGTATATCTTAATGTTTCATAAGACCCAGTCACTAATAGAGATCAATCTATGACTCAGTTTTGGTCTTGTATCACAACTGAGTACCATAAATGTT
Organism: Erythroxylum shatona; assembly: GCA_027568895.1. NCBI lineage: Eukaryota > Viridiplantae > Streptophyta > Magnoliopsida > Malpighiales > Erythroxylaceae > Erythroxylum > Erythroxylum shatona. Next base: position 39,613,668 of record JAOSBK010000008.1, on the reverse strand, counting down.
TCTGAAACATATTACCACTGTTCAACGTTGGAAATCTTTACAAGCTCAATGGAAAACTATGATGACAGCTATTGGGAAATTCAAAGGATATGTTTGACAAATTGAAAACTTGAATCCAAGGGGTGCTTCTGAACAAAATATTGAAAGTGCTTTATTTATTTATTTATTTTTCTTTGTATGGATTGAAATACGTTTGATATATACCCTAAAATCTAACTTAAATTACATTGTTGTCTTACAGTTCGAGAAAGCAAAAGATTTATTTATTCAAGATCCAAAACTTCAAAAAGGTTTTAGATTTGATCATGTATGACTAATCCTAAAAAATAAGGAGAAATATGCTGATACTAGTAAAGAGAAAGCATTGAGTCATGAAAACGATCTAAGTGCAATAAAATGTCAATATTTGAATCCAAAAAATTAGATAAGTCAATAGGATCATCAA
>JAOSBK010000008.1:39592987-39603759 GCA_027568895.1 Erythroxylum shatona | reverse complement strand
TATGAATGTTGGGATCGGGTCCGAAGTTTCGGGCAGCTCGTCGCGGGCGCAGCCCGAGGGGCCACCTCGGGAATAGGAATCTGGGACCCGGGCCCAACAGCTTAAGAGTGCGATCATTATTTTGCTCTATCATGTTAGAATCAGTTTCAGAAATGGAATCACCAGAAGAATTAGAAAGCAAATCTAAAGCTATTTGAATTCCTGGTGAAGAATCAATTCTCCTGTCAGATGGTGATGGATCCTAGGAACTTTGTGCAAATTTTCTTCTCGATCTGTGTAGTGTTCTTTCAATTTCTAGATCAAATTTCAATTCATTAGAGTGAGAATATCGTGTCATGCACCGTAACTAACCAAACAAGGAAAGAAGTTAATTAAAAATAAAAATTAAATAAAAACAAATAAATTCATAAAAGCATTGGATATTAATTCTCGACAACGACGCCAAAATTGATGTAGCGTGTCGTAACAAAACTCAAAATAACTAGACTTATAACTATAACAGTGATGACTCTAGGTTGATCCCACAGAGATTAAATCCAATTACTTTCCTAACTAGACCTATAACTATAGCAGTGATGACTCTAGGTTGATCCCACTAAGATTAAATCCAATTACTTTCCTAAATTATATATTTTGTATACGTGTGTGTGTGTGTGTGTGTGTGTGTGTGTAAAACAGAGGGGGTCAGGTTTGATGCAATTTAGAAAACAAAGTAAGACTGAAAAATTAAATTAAATAGCAAAAAAGTGAGAAAATTGATGAATGGTTTGAAATCTAGTTGTTTGGTTTAATCTCGACCTCTATACATTTTAGTATACGTCATTGCATTATTGTCTTCACACCTCTCCTTGAACTATAAATCGTGGATTAACAATAAGCTCAATTTATCCTAGTTTTTCCTTAGGTCATAGTTAATTAAAACAAGCTCTTTAATTAACCCTAACTATCGGAGAACTTACAACAAACTCTCTAAGTTTAATCGGACAATCGCATTACGAGTGAGAAAAATGGATCAATCTACACAATAACCACACAAACTCGGGTTATTTAACCTATATTATGTTATCCCTAATGATTTAATACCATTAGTTGCCACATACAATTTCAAACATGATTATACATACCGTATTCAAGTTCTAACAATGGGATTTCATAAAAAAAACAATCTAATAGAGCATTAACATCATTTTTATACAATACCCAATCAATAAATACAAGATAAGGTAAACAGTCCGAAAAGAAGGAAATAACACGATACACAGACGATATGCTTAAATGTGCTCCTCGTTGTCGACTTCATCTCCAAATTGGTATCGGGAAGTTAGCCCTCCAACTTCTCCATGAATCTCTAAGAAATAGCCACGAATCGCCTTCGTTGTCTTTTTTGCTCTTGAAACCCGTAAAACAAAGAATGTTCAAGTCTGGAATGTTTCAGTTGTCAACATAATACATTTATCATAAGAATTAGGTTTTTGGGGACAAAAGGTGCTCACGCCCATGACAAAAAATGTCATGACCATGAGATACTAGTCACGACCATGACATTTTTAATTATGGCCATGGGATGTATACAAAATAAATACTTCAAGTTTTATGTATTTTCTTGTCTCCTTTTCATCCTAATCCTTTTCCTTCTTGCTCTATGAAGATAATTGAGTGTGAATCTTAATAAGATGGCTCAATGAGTATGCTTTTGGCTCACTTTACCTATTATGCTTCTAAATTGTACCTAAAATCAAATATGAACTTAAGTGAGTATCTTAAGCATTTTAAAGCATTAATCACTAAGTGTTGTGGAGTAAATGTATCAAAAATTAAGCACATATCACTTGTCGGGTTGAATCTCAAGCAGCTGTTGAAGGTTAATATGTCTTCCCCATATGTGGTCTCGAAAGGAGATTGTTGTGTGTGTCCAGCCCTATTTTCGAAAATTTCAATCCTTGTTGACACTTTATAGTTCTTGGGTATGAAAAACAAGTGAAGACAAGATGGATGATAGGTGAATCAAGCCTTTTTTAGACAAACACGCCCATATAAAGTGTCATATGTCCGTGTTCTCTACTTACACGGTCATGTGCGTCAACCGTGTAAGTATCTTGAATCATATAAAGAAAGACATAAAGGGTGTATTCATGACTTACACAACCACATCTGGTGACTATATAGCTATCTGTGACTGTGTACATCTACAAGTGAGGCAATGTTGAAGTGATATGGTCGTGTGTGGTGTAAAAAACCTATTTTATGATATAAAAGAGAAGATGCATAGTTTTTCATGGGTGAGCGGTGAAAATACCAAAAAGTGAGGAAAAACACAAAGATAGCAAATAGTATAGTATTCTCATCCTTTTTTATTGTTTTTTGGATTAGTTTGAGAGTTTGTTGATTCGCATATCAAATTTGGTTTGAACCCTAAAACTTTGTGAGACAACTTATATTCATAAGATGAAATATCAAACTTCCTAATTCCTATTTGAGTTTATTGAATTTATTTGTCAGTTTGATTCGTAGTTTATTTCCTCTACATTGTAGAATTTTTCACGTAAATCTCAATATTTGCTTTTTTATTAAGCATTTATTTTTGTATTGATATTTGCTGATTAAACTTGAAGAGGATGTTTTATTTTTGGTTGATCTTTTAGAAAATTGTGTTTTTTTGTATCCCAACAAAAAGAGGGCAATAAGAAACAAAGAACAAACTGGAAGAAGAGCTTGTACTCTTAACAAATATTCCAGATCAAGTTAAAGGTGTCTTAATAGGGAAAAAAACGCATCCTTTAATGGTCTTCCTCAATAAATCCTACTTTCAAATCCTAAAGAACCCGTTTCCTATTTTTCGACGATAGAGGTTAGTGTGGTTTCCGAATTATCTTGTGAAAACTAATTTCATGCTTTGGTTCGCTATAAAGTTTAAATTATGCACAAAAGACCAATATTACGTTTACGATTCTCCACAACTTGCTTCCTATGCAATTCAGGAATAGAATCTCTTGATTATTTACTTTCTGAATGCCCTGGCTCATCTGGAGGAACATATGTAACTCCTGCAATGTTTCATAGAATGATCAACTATGGAACACGACCAAAGAGTGGACTGCTACTACAAATCACTGCTGTAAAGGAAATGCAACAACTTTAAAACTCGTTCTAAGCTGTAACATTTATGTTGTCAACCTAGAGATAAATAAAAGAATTTGGACATGGACCTTTCTTCAAACGTTGATCTGATCAAAACTATATCAAGACATGGAATGTATAATGCTTTCTTCAGTTACTTCTCTTTTTTGGGTTTATTTTTGGCTCTTATCTTTCAGGTCTATCTTCCTTTTCTAGTTCTGGCATCGTATCCTAATCTGTTATTAAGAGTTCTGGCTTTGTTGTAACATTGTCTCCTTCTCCGTCCACGAGTTGTTTAATGAATTCTTTTTTTTGTAATCTCCCAAACAAGAGAAGAACAGCAAATGTTATTGTTATTTTTATAAGCATGAAGATATTATAACCTACTTTAAATTTTTTGAAAACTTGGAAGGCAATTGGTTTACACGAGGGATACTAATAGGAATGAGAATGAATATAGTGAATAATGAGAATAAATATTATCATTACAATTATGATTGTTGGTTAAGCGGAAAGAATAATTACCATTATGGTTGGTTTGTAAAAGATATTAAAAAATAAAAATTAATTATATTTTAATTAATTATTCATTTATATTTTAATTATTTATATTATAATTAATTAATCATAATATATTAATGAATTAATTATATTTAATTAATTATTATTAAAAATATTTAAAGAAAGAGTCACTACTAATAGAAGTATTTCATTTCTCTATTAAATATTTTTTAAAAATAAAATACCAAACTATTATTTCTATAATAATAATCAATAACTAACCGACCAGTTTTTATTCCTTACATGTTAACTAAACTTTCCTTTTCAGAAGTGTGATTCATTTTCAAAATGCTGCCGCATAAATCGTATGTCTTTTGACTTGCACGAAAATAAAGATTGACACAGTAGAGGTCAAATAAGCTTGCCTTGTTAGTTTGGACAATGGAGCGATTACGAGTACCCCTGTCCGTACTCCCGCACCCGACGGGTTCTAATTGAACACGACGTCGGCGTGTAATCATAGGACCCACATAAATCACTGTAAATATTATTATTTAAACAATATGAGATTATTGGTGTATTTCTATATAATTTAAATTCAAGTCCTTGATTTTTTTGACACTTTAATGTATATATTATTAAAAAATAAAACATCAATTTATTCATTAAAAACATTTTAAATGCATTTATTAAAAAAAAAGATAGAAAGAAAAGGTGTATTGATATTTCAAAGTCACCGCCCCTCACCAACCGCCACCTTCCTTGGAATGCGAAGTCCACAATCCAAAACGCGTTCACACCGCCTCCCCTCGCACATGTTCCATCCATTTGAGTCATTATGTGTATAGAATAGGTCGGCTCGGCGGTATTAGTTAAGGTCATCTACCCACTACTTCCCATAATCTATTGATTTTTGCAAATTCCAATTTTCTTTTGGGGTTATCTTAATATCATTTGACACTCTTTTCATATTTGATTCTCTTTAAAAAAAAAATTTTAAAATACATGTGAGTTAGTAAAAAGCTTTCTTGATTTAAGTAAAATCGCGGGTTCGAATTATCCTCATGTATGTAATTGTTTAAAATTTTGAGTCAAAATTTTATCTCTCGCAAAAAACCTACCCGGCTTAAGCAAGGATTAGTCTGAGTGTGGATAGCTTAAAAATATCTTTTCATAATTAAAACTTTCTTAAAATACTTCATTAAAAAAATTATAAGAAAAACATGTGTTTTCTTGTTCTTTGTAGGTTTCCAATAGAACAATAAAAAAAGGAAAAGTAGAACCAATTTTTTTTTTGCAAAGAAATAAGATTTGAGCTGTACACGCTCCAATTCTATAGCCATATTTGTCAAAGTTGCTTTCACACGACACAACCTTCAATCGCCAGCAAAAGTCAGCCGAACAACGTATGACTTTGCCACTCATTGCTTCTGAATCCCCTTTCTCCGCTTCAACATATTTATTTGCTATCTCAATCCCAAATGCGTTAATCAAACAACACCGTTTCTCTCCAAACCCAACACCCATTCTTTTTTCTTCGGTGATGAAATGAATGAGCCGTCCAGAACCCCAAGCACCAAGAAGAAACGTCAAAGACAGGACAATAAGCAGACAACCCACTGCAACAATGATGATACCAACAGTCACCACAACGACACCAACAAGACGAAATCTTTGAAGGGTATAATCACTTCGCTAATGCTGATAGACGAACAGGAAAAGTGCGATCAAGAGGAGGAAACCAAGGCCAGCGGGGATGACAAGCTCTTATTTGAAGACAACCACAAGAAAATGGCCAAAACCATGGTCGACTACTACTCCAATTTTCAGGATTACTATACTGAGATTCAAGCAACCGACCGAATGAAGCGCAAACGTTCTCGGGCAGTTGCTGGTGCGGCCGCTTTGACTGCTGCCACAAATGGGTTGGCCTCAGATGGAGTTAGCGAGACGAAACAAGGGCAAGGGCAAGGGCAACAGAGGAGGATTTGGGTCAAAGACCGTGACAGAGCTTGGTGGGATGATTGCAGCCGGCCTGATTTTCCTGAGATTGAGTTTAAGAAAGCGTTCAGGATGAGCAAGTCCACGTTTGACATGATTTGTGATGAGCTTAACTCAGTTATAGCTAAGGAAGATACCACCTTGCGTAACGCAATTCCCGTTAGGCAGAGAGTTGCTGTATGTATTTGGAGATTGGCTACTGGCGAGCCACTTAGGCTTGTCTCAAAGCGGTTTGGTTTAGGTATTTCTACTTGTCACAAGTTAGTTCTTGAAGTTTGTTCTGCTATCAGGAACGTTTTAATGCCCAAATATTTGCAATGGCCTGATGAGGACGGTTTAAGGAAGATAAAGAATGAATTTGAGTCAATTTCGGATATACCCGGTGTTGTTGGGTCCATGTATACTACTCATATACCTATTATAGCTCCAAAGATTAGTGTTGCAGCTTATTTTAATAAGAGACATACTGAAAGGAATCAGAAAACGTCTTACTCGATTACCCTTCAAGGTGTTGTTGATCCAAGAGGGGTGTTTACTGATGTGTGTATTGGTTGGCCTGGTTCAATGCCTGATGATCAGGTGTTGGAGAAGTCTGCTTTGTTTCAAAGGGCTAATGGAGGTCTTCTTAAGGATGTCTGGATTGTTGGGAGCTCAGGGTACCCTTTGTTGGATTGGATACTGGTGCCTTACAGACAGCAAAATTTGACTTGGACGCAGCATGCTTTTAATGAGAAGATTGGGGAGATTCAAAAAATTGTTAAGGATGCTTTTGCTAGGTTGAAAGGGAGGTGGATGTGCCTGCAGAAGAGGACGGAGGTAAAACTGCAAGACTTGCCTATTGTTCTTGGGGCTTGTTGTGTTTTGCATAATATTTGTGAAATTAGTTGTGAGGAGATGGATCCGGAGCTGAAGATTGAGCTTGTTGATGATGAGATGGTACCTGAAGCTGTTTTCGGATTAGGAAGCTCAGGGAAGGCTAGAGATTCAATTGCTCATAATCTTTTGCACCACCGCCAAGCAGGCACTGGTTTTCTGTAGTTGGAAGTTGTTGCTTTATATCCTTGATACCTAAATTCTTTTGACTATGGCTTTTCTGTAATGTATTATTGTAGTATAACACCATTGTTACACATCATAATTTGTTGAAGGGGCTATTGGAAAGGTCCATCCGCTCTTTCCACAAATGGATGATGGTAGCCTTTACAGGTTTAAGTTACACAAGCAGTTCACATTGACATGTAGTACTACGCTTAATTAAAGAATAAAGAGTTGATACAGTTAAACATAATTATTGTTTCTTAGTATCTTTCTATGTGTGGTTATAGGACTCTATGGAAATTACAGGAAACACAATCTACTTCTTAACTTGTTTGCATCTTAGATATAAAAGTAATAGATGTTTCCATGTCTGGATGTAGATGAATCTGTCTCTTGTGGTCAGTAAGAAAATTGTTTATCTTGAAATATTTGCTGAAATCAATTGTTTCACTCTGATGGTTTTTAAAGTTCAGTTTTATATTGATGGTTACACTAGAGGATGCCAACTATGAGATTGATTCTTCTTGAATGTTTCATACTCTTTAACTCGTTCAATGAATAATTGATCACTTTCTCTGCTATTAATTTTTTGTTGTGCGTTCAATCATTAATAAAGAGCCCCATTTTGGTAGGATCCAGTCTCCTAAACTCTTGAGCCCACTGAGTTCATTGCTGTTTCATGCTTGAACTTTTTGCCTGTAGTATTCTTATTAGGGAGCTGGAACATTGAGCAGAATTCATAAGAATAGCAGAGTTGTGGAGTCTCAATATGTTGAATGTTTGATGGTTAGCCACACATTTGTTTTCTAATCATGTAATATCTGAATGCTTTCTTTTTGGAATATTAGCTTAGTGATGTCTGTGATCTGGTTATCTTTCCTATCCTTTGTCAATTATTGGTCTGTTTGATTATGAACTTCCAATAGTAACTCTGAGATGAAAAACTGAGTTACTATTGCTATGATTCTCCGGTCATGGTCTTCTGTTTATGTATCTTACTGTGATAATTTATGTGAAGAAGACGGTTAAAAAGAAATTATTTACAGATATGAGATACTTGATGGTTGAGTATTTGTCTAAACCATGATTCTTCCATTCACAGCACTTTGCAAAAGCCAGTGATGCTACAAAATTTCTCCAAATTACATCATATGCGTGACTTTTATTTCTTTTATAACACTTACAACAATACTTTTTCCATTCCTTTATTTGCTCTTGCAAGAAGCTGTTACGGTCCCATATCTGCGATCGAATTACAGGGCGATTAACAACGATATTGTTTTGAATTGTAAATAACAAGAAGGAGAGCTAACTGGAAATTGATAGAAATTGGAGATATTTGTATTGATTAAAAGAGAAATACAAGATTCAAACTAAGAAATAGATGAGGAAATTCTGAAAATTGGATTCACTAATTCAAAGGGAAACAAGATTGCTTCAACAGAGAGGAGATGAGAAGAGAATACAGAGAGATGGGGATGAGAGGAAGAAATACATTTTTTTCATAACAATTAGCTTCCCCATTCCCTTAACCGATTTCTCCATATAAGCGACCATCCACCAAGTGCTTAGAGTCAACTTGCTCATCTTTACTATTGGGCTCTTGTTGTAATTCACGCTCGGCCCTACTCTTAATTCACGCTCGGCCCTACTTGGTACATAACAGATATCAAAGTGCGGTTATTGAAATAATTATCGCTAATCCCCTTAGTTCGATCATACAACCCTTTAAGGAAAAAAAAAAAAGCAATAACTACTTCCTATAAAATAGGAATCCACTACTTGCAAGACTTAAAAGCTAACTGTAGGATAACAACTAAGAATTTGAAAACAATGCAAGTTAATCAACGAAATCGCTACGGCTGGACTCAAGAGTATCGCTTCCACGTCTCTTGTAAACATGTCCTTTGAAATTTCTGTCCATAACAACAACAGCACATGTACTTGTTTAGAAATTATTTATGTCGTCACTGTCAAACAGCAGATGCTGATATGCTCCTGAAATTTCTGTGAAAAGCTAGTTCGTGAAAACTTAAGGATTCATGATTACTGAGAGGCTTCACTGGGGTCGATATAGCTGAACAATAAGCTCATACTCTTGTTGCTGGTTACTGTCGATGATTAGGTAAGGCAATTTTCAAATTAAGAGAATTGTTGAATTAAGAAAGGTCATCCCTTTTATTTTGATGATAAGAGATCACTTTTGCTGACAATAACTTGATATGCGAAGGATAATCCAAAATCTAAGATAAGCTGTAAGTGGAACCATAACTCGCATTCTAATTAAAGACAAGACCAATCAAATGAAGAACACACTGTATGATGATAGTGATCCAAATTGATAAAATTGATGCTTTGAAGACTATTTTGAATCTACAAAAGATGACGCATCATTTGGAAGGCTTTAATGTATAAAAATTGAAAGACAAATGAAGGTTGACGAAGATTGGAAGAGCAGTTTGTTGACAGTAAGGACTAGCCCAGTGTCGATCCTGGGTAGGGGCCAACAGGGCCCACCATGAGAGGGGGCCCCCAATTTTAACTCCAAAAACTTCATCTCCTAAGTTCTAGTAATGTTTTAACGTTGGCTTTTTCAACAATCTCCTCTCCAATAGACTCCAACACCCTCCTCCCAACGTTGGCTTTACATGATTTTAATGTTATAAGTTAACGTTAACTTATATACGTTGACTTTAAATGATTTTAACGTTATAACTTATAAGTTAACGTTATGGTCCTCGTGCTTATAAATAGTTTTGAAATATTTAAGTGTACTTTTACCTTCTAATTTCTTTATTTTCATCAATATATATATCTAAAGTACTCCAACTCAAAAATTAGCAGCAAAAAATTTTACGATTTTGTCTTCTGAGTTCTGAGTATAATTTAAAGGTAAAGTTTTTGATTTTTTTAATGTATTTTTGCTCTTTATTTTTATTTTTAATATTATATATTAAATGTTGCTATTTATTTTTTTTCCTCTATCACAGATATAATACCATTTATATATCTTTGTGATATATTGTGAAACTGTTGGAGTTTGGTTGTATATTTGTTAGTGTTATGATCATTTAATATTTAGTTGATTATGTCAATTTATAAATTGAGTCATTTATGTTTCATACAAATATGTATATTGTCAATTTATTGGGGCCCTTTTTTTTTATTTCACCCAGGACCTATAAAACGATAGGAACAGCCCTGCCTGAATCACATCCAAGTAAGTTAATACCTTCCTCAACCATAATACTTATTTACAGTTGTTGTAACGGCAAATTTTGTTCCAGTAGTCGATTGAGCAATTATCTCTACTTCTTAGAGCTCTACAAAAACACTTCAGAACCAAGTGTGAAGTACTTTAAGATACTCTTCATGTTCTATACTCTGGTTCTTTTGATAGATTTGAGAACACGTTTTACTACTTTGAAATGCTAGAAAAGTTCTCTTGACAAATTTCCTCTTTTGATTTATTGGAATACTAGTTGTCTTGTGCTCTTTTGTCTGAAAATTTTTTAGCATACTTTTTATATACATATGAAAACAACTTGTTGATTTTATCTAATCTTCATTCTTAGGGAAGTATGCCATTGTTCCTCAATCAGGCATTTCAGAAACATTCATCATCTCCAATTAGATTTGCTTAATAAAAATGGCATTGCTTTTTTGTTACCGAGAGATTATTCATATATAAATATAATAATAATAAAATATCATAATGTCTAACGTATACAATTGAATACTTCAATTTTTTGTAAAACGAAAACTTCCACTTCTGTTTTTTTGTTGTTGTTTTTGGTTTCTGTTTCCTGTTTTTAGTTTCTGTTTTTTTCCTTAAAAAACAAAAACCTGTTTGTTTGAGATTTGGAATATAAAAACTGAAAACAAAAACCTGTTTGGTTGAGATTTCTAATAAAAAACTGAAGACAAAAATATGTTTGGTTTTATTATCATGTTTATATTTTTTGTAATTATACTATTAAGTGTAATAATTATAATATAAAACATTATATTTTTAAATTAATTAATTATCATTATAGTTAAAATTAAATATATACTAATCAAATATTATTAAAAAATTACACATTAATTGTATATAATAAAATTACATAAATTAG
>JAOSBK010000008.1:39537336-39548104 GCA_027568895.1 Erythroxylum shatona | reverse complement strand
CAAGTATTTGAATATTTTTGTTTTGTAATGACTCTCCAGATTGGAAATGTTTGTAAATGAGATTGATCAATGAGTGTAGTAACACTTGTGATTGAAAATGTTTATGAATAAAATGAGCCCAAATTGATTATTAGTTTTCTGAAATATGCGTGATGTGTGACAAAATTGCAATGAGTATGATTGTTTGACTGTTCTAGCATGCCACCCTCGTAAAGTATGTTCTCTAATACCGTTGGTATGTTTAGGACTATGCGCTATAGGAGTTAGGGTGCTATAATTTGGTATCAGAGAATAGGCTTAGTGCCTTACATGGGCTTTTTTTTGAAATATATGTCAAGTTATACGCAATTTAGATATGTCATAGCAGGTAGTAGTAATTGATCCCCATTCTGAGTCGTATTTACATGAGTTACACACATGAACATTTGTTAAGAGTTTGAGCTTATAGAAATAGTGAGAAGAAGGATGATCTGTCAGAATGTGAGAAAATAAAAGCTTATGGATATTTAGAAATGAGAAATAGTAAATGGTTAGATATGATAGATAAAGATCAACGTATTTGTATTGGTGATTGTATTATTGAACATGACATCAATACTGTACTGTGGTGATATATCCTCAAATGTGATATAGATGTGAATGCATTGTCGTGGATTGTTGAGATAGAGATATAAGTAGAAATGATGAGATTAAAGTATACAAGTAGAATGGAATGAAAGCAAAAATTTATTATGACCTTATGCATCTACAATTTTGAATTAATTGCGAATATGCATATATAAGATGAAATAAATGATGATTGGAAGAGGAGATAAATGAGAACAAGATATGTAAAAGCCCCCAAGGTTAAGTTGATTTGTTATTGTGACTGCATATTTGATAATGTGATTACCTTGACAAGTGATGTTATTAGCACATATATGTTATATGTTTGGAGATGATATAGGAAGTGATCTATAACTTATTAAATGCTCATCAGTCTTAGCCCCCCATAGTTAAACTTATGAGATGACTTAAAGTAGCGCATGAAAGCGTTTATAATGATCAATTGGGGATAGATTGAGAGTGTAAATGATGTTACTTTGTGTGATAAATTTGAGAAAAGGGAAGGAAAAAGAAGCAGGACACAATCGTGGTTGAGATTATTTGGTTATGTCACGATCGTGAAAAGGTCTACCATGATCATGGCATGCATAAAACTAAAAATGTTGTTTAGAATCAATTGGAATCCAAGTATCATTAGCGAATGATAGTAATTATATTGGTGACTTGTCAAAAATACATTCCTAGATAGGATGCAATGATCTTGATGGAACATATCAAAGTGTAAGAGTAAATGAATATATTTACTGTTCCACTAAGTTTTATTATAAGGAATATACTAATTGTGTAAGATATGATAGAAATTGATCTTATTGAGAGATTGTGAACAGTTGGAATTGATTTTCTTGAGGTATTAAAAATGACTAAAAAGCGATGATGAATATAGTTGACTGATAAATAGTATGTAAAGAGTACAAATGATTGAGGAGAAAAATCTTCTTTTGATATAGACTTTCATCGAAGTATATCAAGTAAGTTAAATGTTCCATTTCTAGAAATGAATGATTATTTAACAAATTAAAAGTGAATATTAGAGTCCCATTTCTATCAGAGACTCAAACATAAGAAGTTGAATATGCTATAGAGAGTACATGTAGCATATTGATGAAAGGTAACCCATTTACATTATTAGGTTTATGAAATTGGGATGATATTATTGTTATTGCTGAAGGAACTTAGGTCCACAAGGTATTCTATATTCATATATTCCGAAGGTAAAAGTTAGACTTGGCGAGTGTGTTCAAAAAATTGAGGCCTGCAAATGGATTGAAATGTGTGAAGAAACTAGTAAGAATGGTCTAGCATTAGAATAAGTCGATGAGAAATCAGAGGAAATCAAATGAATGGAGAAAATCATTCAAGAAAAGAAGTCAGTTAGGAGACTAGAAATAACATGAGATAATTTTACCTCATTTAAGGAATTAGTTACTTAAGGAATTACGAGAACTAATTATGGGCACATTGAGTTTTGGCAATATTTATTTGAGTTAACAAATGCCCCCGACAGTATTATGGTATTGAATAATAAAGTGTCCCAATTTTTCTTGGATCAATTAATGACTATAATCATAGATGATATATTGAATGTATTCGAAAAGTTGAGACGAATATTTTGAACACTTGAGGTAAATCTCATAAATCATGAGGGAGAAACAATTAGATGCCAAGTTTAATAAGAGTGAATCTTAGCTTGGTCAAATAACATGTTGGGTCGTATAGTATCTAAACATGGCATATTGGGAGACCCAAAGAAAATAGAGGTAATGAAGAAGTGAGAAACTCCAAGGAATATGTATGTTAGATCCGAAGTTTTCTAGAATTAGCTGGAAATTGGATACTACTATAGGTTGTCGAAGGGTTTTTATTAATCTTAGCCCTTTGACAAAACTTCTAAGGGAAAATGTGTCATTCAGATAGTTTGATGTATGTAAAAAGAATTTTGAGGAATTAAAAACCGATTGATTACAACATCGATGTTAATTATATTATTTAGATTTGGAGATTTTGTAGTATATTACGATGTTTCACACTAAAGATTATGATGTAATCCAATGAAGCATAATAAAGTGATTTTATATGCATCAAGACAATTAAAGTCTCATGAGTTGATTATTTGATACTTGATTTACAACTTGTTACAATAGTAATTACTTTGAGAGCTTGGAGACATTATATGTATAGTGAAACATTTTGGATCTATATAAATATACAGATCACTAAAATTTGAGGTAATTATTGAGTTTGAAAGAATTGAATACGAGACCGAGATAATGGATAGAGTTACTTGAAGATTATGATAAATAAGTATTTTCTAGTAAAGCTAGTATTGCAATCTAATGCATTGAATCAAAAATTCAATAGCAGTGTAGAACAAAATTAGATATTGAGGTTACCAAATCTAGTGCAATAAAGAGCATAGAATGTCGAGTTGAATTTTGGGCAAATCAAAGTATTATTAGCTATTGAAATTTAAAATTAGTTTTACATGAAAGGACTAGCAAAGCCCGATGTGAGGATTCAGAATTGTGAATCTTATTGAGGAATTGAAAATTAATTCGAAATTTGAGTTTGAATAAGAAAATTGATATTTTTTGATTGTGGTAAAAAGTATGAGTACCCGATATAGATGATTGAGCAAAGAGATTATTAAAGAAAGTACAAATAGTAACCTATTCTATAGATCTTAATAGGAATACGCTAAAACAACATTTAATAGCTAAGGATGTAAAAGTAAGTGACTGCATGCATGAGTTGCCAATAGTCTTAACTGTTGGAGATATGCTTAAAGCTTATAATTTGGAGTTCATAGAAATAAAAGGTCAATGTACAATTTTAATTGACTTTTATCATAACAATCATTATCACAGTGATATCGTTTGAATACTATATAAGGCATTATATGATAGAAAGAGTCGTCTGCCTTTATATTGAGATAAATAAGGCCTAAAACAGTCGAAGGCCAGAATTGATTGGAGATGTTGCTAATAAGTGAAATTAAACTGTATTAGAAATTAAGTGATCAAGAAAGATAAACGAGTTAGGTGGATCAACACCGAAGATATGGAATATAGTGAGATAGACATAAGAGTTAAGTGTATTAACACTAAAGAGATGTGAAATATCAAGAGAAAGATAAAATGTTTCTGAAAGTATCACCTTAGTAAGGTGTGCTCAAGTTAGGAAAAAGGATAAACTAAGCTCAAATTGTATTGGTCCATATGAAGTTATTGAGAGCATAGGACCATTAACTTAAGTTAATCTTACCAACAAAGATATATTAGATTCACACTTTGTTATATAGGAGTATATTAAGAAATATTGATATAATCTGACATAGATGTATTGTCGGCACATGAAGTGAAAATTACGAGTAATATGATATATACATATATTTAGGAATCAATTAAGATAGTATGGTATCATAATAAACACTTGAAAGACATAGTGATTCCATTGACTTTAGTCAAGTGGAAGAAATTATTCGAGTAATGAAGTTAAATGGTAAACGAAGGAGCATATGAGGAAACAATACCCCTACGTTTTTTATCAATCTGATAAGAATGTCAAGGACAAAATTTATTAAAGGGGAGAATTGTAACATCCCGTTTCTATACTAAGGGTTAGAACCCTAGATTTTTGTAATTGAGAAATAACATTGAGAGATTAAAAAAATGCATTTAATACTCATGCATAAAGTTAACATACACACACGTAAATTTGATTATTGCACACATTGCAAAGAATTGTTCATGCACTCACTTGACATTTTTCGGATATAAATGATTGTTTTAATGTGATTTTAATGTGAATTATGGATTATGTGTCTTAAAATTTAGGTTGGTGTATAAGTAGTGATTCATAATTTTTGCTGAAATATGAGAATTTTCTGAAATTAAAGATATTTTTGGACTAATAAAAATGCTAAGTGGCGAGATAATTGATATATAGTAGTAGAAATAAGAGTCAAATGACAGTGGAAACTTTTATAAATGACATTGGGATTTAATGACATAGTCATTGAAAATTGAGAGACAATTGGATTATAATTGGGACACAAATGAACTACTTTATTAAAAGACCAAAAGAGGACCATGAGAATGTGACATGTGACAAGTGACAAGTGTCACTTGCACACCACTTGTCTTAACCCACGATTTTTATTAAGTGAAACACCCACTCTCATTTTAGTCTTTCACTTGCTATTTACTCCTCTCTTCATTAGCTTCTCTCATCTTCATCTTCTTTATTTGTCTTCATCCTCGATACTCACTTCTCACCCATCCATGCTGAAGCTTACTTTCACCTTTCATTAGCTACTATTGTTTTGTTATCTTCTTCATTTTCTTACTAAAGACCCAACCCTACCACCTTAAGTGTTGATGATTGAATGATACTAGAGAAGCTACAGTTAAGGGTTATTTGAAGATCTTGAAGTAAACAAGTAAGTATAAAGCATTACTGTTCTTTATTTGTTGAATGAAACATGTTTTGATGATAGTTAAGAGTTAAATGATTATAAAATGAGTATGGGTACATGCTGAAATGTGAATGAGAAAACCTAGGTATGTTCATCTCTTGCTTTTACACATATGAAGATGATCAATATTTCATAAGTCATTGTTGAGATGATTTGAGTTAGAATGAGTTTGATGCTAATGCAAAAGGGTACTATGGTGTCTTGAAATGGGAAGAATTGATGTGTTAGTGATACTGAAACTCGTTAGTTTTAGCAAAATCTTCTATCATGATCATGACAGAGAGGAGATATCAGGTAGTGCACGATCGTGCACAAGCACGATCATCACAGAGAGGAATCAACAGACAATGCACGATCGTGCACAAGCATGATCGTGACAGAAAAGGTGCACTGCTTTTTGACAGTTTTAAACACCCTTCACTCTTTTAACTATAATTTCTTCTCTGGACCTCTGATTGACTTGAAATTTGAACCACAAGCTCCTCACACATTGTCCTTCCTTTATAATAGAATTCATTTTCATCTGAATTCACTAGGAAAGGATTTGTAAATGGTTGATTGATGAGTTTAGGATGAAAATGATGAAGTGTGTTGGAATATGTTAAATGGAGTGTTTTCACTAAACAGACATCTGTATGTTGGCCATATCTTGATCTGTAGAAATCCAAATTGAATGATTTTAAGTTTAGATTAAACTAAAGACATATGGATACAAAGTTCATAAAGGAATCGAATTTTAATTCTATCTATAAGAATTTCAAATTTTGTCTTGAATTTGAGTACTAAGTGTTGTTGCAGTTTGAGTACTGTCTAAAGTATTTGGTGTATAAATTGCAGAATACTAAACCAAATTGTGTGAAATTAGTGTCCTTAGAAACTTAAGATATATGGTAACATTTTTTAGAAGAGTTTATTTCCTAAATACTTCATTCTCCTTATGATAATGGCCATGCAAAATTGACCCAAAAATATGTTTTAAGAAAAAGATGGAATGATCGATCGATGATATTATATCTTAGTGAATGAATTGTTGATATCAAAGTAGCAAAGTCATAAGTATAATGAGAATGAAGATGTTCATATAATAGTAGTTGTGATTCAAAAGAATTGAGTAATATGCATTAAGTAACGGTGACTGAGAATTGGGTATTATGAAAACACATACTACTAGGAAAAAAAAAGACAAGTAATTGAATTATGATATTAGATTAACCAAGTTTTCTTGAGGTAAACCTAAGAAAAAGCTAGACATATACAAATGATAAGGTTTGATTGATCAAGCGATGTGATTAAGGAAACATACCTGGAATAGTCAAATTAAGCATGCATTATACATTACACCTATACATATGTGTACAATTGAATGTTTATATGATTGTGTAATTAATAATGTGTATACAATATGTGTATGGCATGATGCTAATATACGGGATAGAACATTCTTCATCCAGATGTTCCCAGATTAGAGAAGCAAATGCTAATCTGGAGCGTACTGTGAGTCGACTTAGATGGTCTCATTTTCATTGTTTGTTTTGTTTTAAATTTCTGTATTGAATTACTACTGATATGATTGATATGAATGTGTTGATTCCGAACAATAAATGTCCAAGGCGTTTGATGCATGTAAAAATCATTGGAAGTGCTCTTTGAATGAATAAGTGATACTTAACATTATTGTTGAATACTGGACCAAAGTCCGATGATAAATGTGAATGTGAATATGAATGTGAAACTGAAATCAAATGATTGATTGAATATATGTGAATGTGATGCATTTCATTACATGAATGCATGATAACATAAAGGCTGTTGTGAGTGAAGTAGCCACCAAAAAAGAGTTTAAAGCTCAGAAAGTGAACAAAAAAGCTTAAAGCTCAAAATGTGGTAAGAGCCTTTGGCTTACTATGTAAAATGAGCTATGTATCCCTAATAGATAAGGGATAGTTATTAATGAGCCCAATATCCACAATGGATATAGGATTTATAGGCACTCGATCATAACAATAATAATTAAAAGTGAGTCTCATAAGCACTGCATATGCATCTGATATGTATGATTTAAATAGTTGAAATAAATAGTTTGAATGATTTCTGAATGTGAAATATGATTTAAGTGAATAAGAAATGTATGTGACTCAACATGATGAATTGATGAAGTGATGTGAATTTCGTGAGTATATGAATTGATGTGTTATGTAATTGAGTGAACCATCGAGGATGGTCCACTCTATGAGTTCACAAAACTCAACCCAAAATTTGAAACATTTTTTAGGCTTAGAGAAGATCTCCACTTAGATAAGTTGGAGTGTAGCCACTGCATTCGAGTAAGAGATAAAGGTCGAGATCAGTTTGCGTCTGCATATATATTTAATTATTTTGTATCAAAATGTATATTCCGCAATTATTGTACCTCAGGTATTTGAATAATTTCGTTTTATAATGTCTTTCCAAATTGAAAATGTTTGTAAATGTTTATGAATAAAATGGGCCTAAATTGATTATTGATTTTCTGAAATATGCATGTCATGCGTGACAAAATTGTAATGAGAATGATTGTTTGACTGTTCTAGCATACCACCCTCGTAGAGTATGTTCTTAAATATCGTCAATATGTTTGGGAATATTCCTTGTGGGAGTTAGGGTGCTACAGATGAACCCTATCTTTATTACACAATTACCTTTATATAGTTCATGCTACATCCAATAACTACCGATTAAACAACGTATGATTAAATATATCATAAATGGTATCAAAACATAGTAATCTTTATATAAGCTAACTTTAGTGACTTCAAATCAAATGATCACTTATACAATCATTACAATGAGAATTCCATTGACGTACAAGTAATGTTCCAAATGGATTTCTCAGTTGGTTTTGTTTAGTAAATTTGTTCTCTAACAAATACCCACATGTTTTCTTATCTCTATATTGTAGTCTATGAGATCAACTACTTCCTTCATAAGGGAAAAAACATGTGCTAGTCTTTTTATCTTCTATTAATGTCCAGTTTTAATAGAAAAATGACTAGGAACAATTTAGGCATAATACATAAATGCAATATGAATCTCATAATTATAATCTCATTATAGTTCCATTTGCAATGTTTAATTATCTCATGAATTTTATTATATGCATCTAAACATGTACGAGATAAAGAATGCCTTTAAATTATTTTGTCATTAAATTATAACCAAATTGATTAGCTGTAAGACAGAAACCAATAATCTCCCACTTAATTATCATCATAATTAAGGAAATTGCCTAAATATATACTTAGATCTTTGATGAGACCTTACCTCCTTTTGCATACCTAGTGACTCAAATGAATAAAAGTACATTACTATCATAAACAATGCAAGGAACGACATCAAGTTCACTAAAGAACTTATCAATCCATTCAATGATTTCCACAAAATGAAAATTGTATTATGGCTTAATTAGCAACTACTGCTACATTTGAACCTTCCCAAACTTGAATGATATTATTCTAAGTAAATAAACCTTAAGTAGGATTTACTTCTAAAGTTATATCTTTATCATCTTGAACTCAACTTTTAACTCATACATAGAGTAATGGATATCTTTAATACTTTATAAGCATCTGATATCTCAAATACTAAACATCTTTAGTACATTATCTTAATACTTAGATTTATAATAAGTGAGCAAATTCCAATCTATCTCTATAAATATAATTCCCAGAATTAAGTTGTTACCTTTCCATATCCAACAAGAGTTATCCATTGACAATTATTTTTTCAATAATTTAAAATTAGAATTGTCGTTCTCTATGAGCAATATGTCTCCACATACTCCCACTAAAGAGGACAACTATACTCCCACTAATCTTCTTGTATACATGATAAATTCACACTTATCTCCAAAACAAACTCTTTGAATTCATTATAAAAGTGAATCTTTCAATGTCTTGTAATTCAAGTATACATCAAAAGTATCAATAAATGCGATAGTTCTAATTGGATGTATTGTCATAAGATTTGAACTTTTCAAATTTCATCTTACTCCCACTATTTATCTTGAGAATCATCTCCTATAAGTAAGCACCCTTTAAAAGCTAATAAGTTTCTTCAATACTTAAATTCCTTTGTAATTTATGTAGACGAAAGGATGAAAGCTTGGATCATCTATCTTTTAGATTCCATTACTCAAACTTTATTTTATAGAACATTCTACAACTTTGTAACCTAACTACTTTTTTAGGTAATTGGAAGAACATAATAGAGTGAAACTACCACTTCAAGGCCACAAGCTTAGGAGATAGGCTGGTCTTCAATATTTCCTTATATCATTCACAACATATGAAATAAGCACAATCACAAGCTTTGAAGCGTTTTTAAATTAAAATATGCATACGAATACTATGTTAAAAGACCTAATTGGTAAGATAAGGATGCATTTGGTAATTCATCAAATGCATCTTATTTGTTATACTCTCATCATAAAAAATTAAAGACTACTGATCACTTCCTCAAGAGGTAGAGAATGAAAAGTCGTGGTCAATTTTAGTTTAAGTAGCTTGATAAAGTAGGAAAATGCAAAAGATAAGAATCAGCTAGAATGAAGTTGACTTAGGATATAATATAAAGGTCCCTTTACAACCTTGTTGAACTCTAAAAATAGCAGCCTTATTAATAGAGCTAGTGAAATTTTGATTCCTTTGGTGCTTTAGGAACTTATAGTTCTCGCTTTAAGTTTGAAATGGTTATGTGTTTAGCTAACCTATAGTTTCCACTTTATGAACTCAAGATGTATGATCCTTATTTTGAAGCTCTTAGAGCTATAATATATTTTTACTTTAAAAAATAAATATTAAAGGCTTATTTGAAAAGTCATCTAACATTTTAACATGAAAGTAAACATCTTGTTATAAATATGCTCAATTACTCAGTTAGTTCATTGATTCAAATATAGTACCACTCTTTAATATTAATCATTTTTGCTTAGATTAAAGTCAATTAAGTGAATTTATTTGTGCTTACTTATTTATACAAATTTGTTTTTATATTTATTTATTTCAGTCAGATGCTAAAATGATTAAAAAGTATCTACCTTTAATTTAAATATATGCCTAAGTTATACGAAAGTGTCATTACACATAGTAAGCATCCATTTTCAAATTATTGGATTAAAATAAAAAGTATATTAGGTTTTAATGATATTAACTAGTTGTCTAAACTAACTAAATCACAAAAACAATTAAACTTCAAATGGATCGTCTTAATTGTTCTTCTTTCAATGTAAAAGCAAAATTGTTTTCTATTAGGCTAATTATGATGAAATTCATCAAGGCAAAACATTTATGTTATAGTTAAAAATAAATATTTCCCTCCCCACATTAAGTTATGAGTTATTACAAAAAAGGACAATGAAATTAAAAATTAAGAACAATTAAAATATCAAAAGAGGAAGGAAAATAATTCTCTGGCCCTGATGTGTCTTGTTGTGTATGGTAATTAAAGATAGGTGAAACCTATAATTTATTTGTACATTACAAACCCCATTAACAAAAAGTAAACACAATAAAATGTAAATAGAATTGAAAATAAAAACGTAATTGGTTCAGCCTGATTCTGGCGAGGCTGCTCATTGCTGCTTGGATCCATGAAGCTATTCAGTTCTAGCTCTGAAGCTCCTGCAAAACAAATAAGGCACGCCGGGGGTTG
>JAOSBK010000008.1:39520622-39537236 GCA_027568895.1 Erythroxylum shatona | reverse complement strand
AGCCCCTCCGACGCTCAAGTTAGTCTTTTGTGAGGGTTTTGGATTGCTGTAAAGTGGAGAAAGTTAGGGTTCTAGTGTTGTACCTGTATCGAGGCAGAATAATACCTTATATATGGGATATACGCTAGGTTTAGGTCTCTTCACGTAGATCTTTATGTTTGCATGGGAGACTAACACCTGAGAAGGAATCGTAGATGTGTAGACTTGTGCTCGGGCCGTAGACGTGTGGACTTGGGCCCTAGGCCTAGCACAGCCGACCTAACCAGTAATAATAACCGACAAATTCTAAAGTACCTACTAAAATAGAAGTAAACTTGAAAACAAACTAATGCTGTTCTGATTGTGTACGAAAAGAAAAAGTGATAATCCAATTAAGTATAGATATACTGGAACAAGACCATCAACAAATTATAAGTAAGTGGATATATAATTTTTTTTGGAGGATATGGTGATTTGAAGCTGGTCTTCTTATCAAGGAGACAAGCAAGCAAATCACTCCTCCAATTGGTCTAAGTGATGTACAATAAAACCTAAGCACTCTTGTAATTTCCTCAATATCACAGTATTTTCAATTTGTTCCTTGACCTTATACCACATGAATTGGATGTTTGATAGATGTATAGGTGCATCTCTAACCTCAACTAGGTTGACCTTACTACCATTTAAAATGTATTCATTATTAACCTTATTCACCATGTCCGTTGCCAACATTTCAAAGTTAATGGTAAGTGTTGAAGAACTCAGTGTTTTCGTTCGTTGTTTCATTTCTTAGTAAAAAGCTAACACCACCCTTATTTTTTTTTCTGACCGTACATTTTTAAAATCAAAATTTAGGAATTTAGTAGCCCAACATGCTTTATGCGTTTTGAACATCTTTTGGTTATCAGAAGAGTAATTAAATACATGAATGCTCCGTGAAGCACTTTCGAATGGGTTTATGTTCAAATTTATTGGACGATCTGAAACTTTAAATTAGAAGCTCAATGACTTCAACCGAAGCTTGAAAGTAAATTAAAGAGCACTCTTGTGAAAAGTCAGTGGGATTCAAATACACGTTTGGAATTGCGGTTAATGCAAGAAAGGTCACTCCTGGTTTGTGTTTCAATCAAATCAAATCTGCCAAGTCACAAGAGCTGTCCGACATGAGTAAATACGTTCACGTCTGAATGGAAAACTTGATGCCAGTTAAAAAGGAAGCTGCAATAAACCAAGGATCACGTAAGTTGGTAAAAGCTTTTTTGATTTAAGTGAGTTTTTAAGTTCAAACCGTTTTTACGTATGCAGAGGTTAGAGTTTTGCCTCTTGCAAGAGACCTACTTAATTTAAATAGGGATTAATTTAAAAGTAGATGTTTTAAAGATACCTTCCTATAATTGATACCTTCTTAAAATACCTCGTGACAAAAAAAAAAAACAGAAGAAGCTGCAATCGCATAACTTTTTTTTTTTTTGGTTACTCACGAAGTGTTCTAAGAGGGTACTAACTATAGAAAGACACTTTTAAACTATCCACACCTAGATTAATCCCCGTTTAATCTAGATAGGTTTCTTACGAGAGGCAAAGCTCTGACTCCAAATTTTAAACGGCTGCATATATGAGGACGATTTGAATCTATAACCTCGTTTAAGCTTAAAAAATTTCTTACCAGTTCACCTGCGAGATCATACCTTTTTCTTTTAATTATAGTTTGGCAGCGCCGCTTGACTCTGGCCATAGAAGAACAGTATCAAACTAACCCATCGAGTTTGACGTCTTGATCGATTTGACTGTGCAATATCGGAAATAGGAATATAGTTAAGCCATTGCTGGATGAGACTAGCGGAAATAGTAATATAGTAATGACAAAACCTGGAAGGCTGGATGAGACTAGCGGACAAGCTTATCACTGTCAATCCGATACACACTGATTATGATAATTTCCCGCAACAACTGGGTGCCAATTCAAATGCCATTATTCACAGCATTACGTCCCAATCCTCTCTTAACATATCATTAACCAATTCCACATTTACTACAACACTATCAATGCCCCGTGTGCTAGCGCGTCCCCTTCTTAATTCCCACGGTTTCAAGTGTTTGGTGATAAAGAGACGGTTGGTCGACGCTCCATTTAACATGTCTCATCTCCCAAACACTCCCTCTCAACGACTGCTAGTTATATTAGACCATTGTTCTGTTTTCCTCGCCTTCCATTTTCTCCACTTAGATTATTAAACATGTCCGAAATGCTGGAAAAGCCACTCTCTCTCTTATTTTTTATCTTCTTCTTCTTCTTCCACTTCACTCGGTCTTTATCAAATCCAGACTCCGCCACCTTACTGGCCTTTAAGTCCTCAGTGCTAGACCCTTCCAATTCGCTTTCTTCGTGGACTAATTCGACTGACTTATGCTCTGGCTCTTGGCTCGGTGTCACCTGCAGCTTCTCAACTCTCCGAGTCACCCGTCTCGTCCTTGAAGACCTCAACCTCACTGGCTCAATTCTTCCACTACTTCAGCTCACTGAACTCAGACTCCTGAGTTTGAAATACAACCACCTCTCCTCGACCTCAAACTTGAATTTCTCTTCATGGGCAGCTCTCAAGCACCTCTACCTTTCTCACAACCGCTTAGTTGGGAAATTCCCACCTGGTCTAGGCAATCTCCAGCGACTCCGTCGACTTGACGTCTCTTACAATTACTTCTCCGGTGAGATTCCAATGAGTGAGCTTGCTCAATTGTCGCACTTGTTGACGCTTAGGCTCGAGGCCAACTCATTCAGTGGGACCATTGGCTCTGCTAGTAGACTTCCTTCTTCTGTTTTAGATTTAAATATTTCTTATAATTATCTCTCCGGAAAAATACCGTCGTCATTGTCTCGATTTCCTGCGAGTTCCTTTAGCGGGAATCAGAATCTCTGCGGGGAGCCGTTGCTGTATGCGTGCTATAGTGGGACGGTGGAGAGCGACCCAGCACAATCAAGTAAACCTGTAACTAGCACCAAGAAGAGGTTGAACAACTGGGTCCTGATCATCATTGTCAGTGTCAGCGTTATGGCGATTGTGTCAGGTTTAATGACTATCACGTGCTACTGTTTTCGTGAGCGAAGAAGAAAAAGAGGGTCTTCTGGAGATTTGGCGAAGAGGAAAGCTACTGGTTCTCAACAACCAATTGGAGGGTACTACGTTGAAGGTAGGACCAGTAGGGAGGGTAAGAACATGGTGTTGTTTGAAGGTTGTCATGGTTTCAGCAAGGTGAATGAGCTACTGAGTTCGTCTGCTGAATTGTTGGGTAAAGGCACCGTTGGGACCACATACAAAGTATTGATGGACGGCGACGGTGTCTTGGTGGTTAAGAGGGTCAGAGAAAGAAGAAAAAGAAGAGAGCTCGATGGTTGGCTAAAGGTGATCGGTGGATTGAGACACTCCAATGTTGTGAGTCTCAGAGCTTATTATCAGTCTAAGGATGAGTTGCTTTTAGTGTATGATTTTCTACCAAATGGAAGTCTCCAATCACTTTTGCACGGTAAGTCCCGCTATTTTGGTTCAATTATATTGATCGGTTTGACCTTTATCCTTAGTTTTATATAGGATTAACAAAAGAGATCGATGTTTCTGTGTTGACAACAGGCAACAGAGGACCAGGAAGGACTCCATTAGACTGGGCTGCAAGGTTGAGAATTGCTTCAGGTTCTGCAAAAGGTCTTACTTTCCTCCATAGTTATGATAAAGCTAAGCTATTTCATGGGAACTTAACATCATCAAACATCATTGTTGATCGCTCTGGCAATGCATGCATTTCTGACACTGGTCTTCACCAATTGTTGCACGCACCCTCCTACTCGAACAATGCATATAAGGCTCCAGAACTATTGCCCAACGATAAAAACAATGATAATGTGAAGCAAAGGAAATTTAGCCAGAAGTGCGATGTATATAGCTTTGGCGTGGTCTTGCTAGAACTATTGACAGGGAAAATGCCAAATGGAGAGGGCAATACAAGTTTGGTGAAGTGGGTTCAAGGAGTTGGGCGAGAAGAGTGGGCATGGGAGGTGTTTGATTTTGAGCTGTTTGGGTGCAAGCAGATGGAGGAGCAAATGGTGGCTCTCATGCAAGTAGCTTTGCTTTGTGTATCGGAGTTGCCAAGAGACAGACCAAAGATGAGCATTGTCCATAGGATGATTGAGGAGATAAGCAGCAAGGGTGCTAGAGAAGTTGGCCCTAATTCTATCATGAATGACCTGACTTCGGATTCATCGCCTTCTCTTTCAGAAAATGCTATTTAACTTTTTTTCACTAGAAGAAGTTGATTAATGTGTCAAATAATGTGTTTGAAGTGACTAAGTTGACAAAAGGAAAGCCATGAGCCTTGGAGAAGTTGAGTTTTCGTTGGAAAATGATTAACTTCGTCTTATGGAGATTGCTATAGCATATGGTAAACTATGATATTATATTATATTAAATCCGGAATCTGGAATTCCTATGCCTGTGCGGATACAAATAAGAATTTTGATAAGATGTTAGTAAAAAGTTTTAAGAGCTCGAAACCATAATCAAGAACTAGGCACGTACCTTTCTCCCATTTCTTGTTTGACGCGACGGGTCATTTACTGAAGCAGATAAAGGGGGGAATCTCTTAACGAGGAGAACATTTGTGCGAACCACATGAGACAATGTTGGGAGACCCAGAAATTGATGAGCTTAAGATCGGTTAACGTTATTTAGTTAGTTAGACTCAAGAGGCCTTTTGGCATCTTCTTTACTAGGTTATAGGCATTGTAGTTTTCGTGAGGATTTGACTTGCTGAATGCCGATGTTTGTCACTGAGAAGTAGGGTAGGGTAGCACAGGACTTAACGGCCCGCCGAGGAATTTGGTTTCGGAGACAGCCATGAATGAGCTGTTGGGGACCATTCTGAGTGTGAAACAAGAAGCTGACGTGGTAGTAGCCCAGAGCCAACCATTTTTCGACCATGAATTGCAAAGTCTACGGTTAATTACAAATAAAATCTTAAATTTTATTTAATTTTATAATTATAATTTAACTTTTAAAAAGTAACAATTAAATATTTAACTTTTAATTCTTTTCAATTTTTACTCAATGTTAATATTTCTGTTATCTTTACTGATATGACTTATCATGAGTTCGAGAAACACCAATTAATAATAGACAGTAAACTAAAATTAACATAAATATTGAAGATTAATGAAACAACGTCGTTTAATCATATAACTAAAACAACGTCATTTAAAAAATAAAATTCTTAAATGCAAAAAAAAATTAGATAATGTTGTTTAGTCACATAAATAAATCCCAAAATCTATTCAAAATTTCAATGAAATGCAAACAAAAATTAAATAACAACAACACGAGAACCAAAATAAAGAGAGGGATTAAACTAATTTAGGAATTTCAACTTTTGAAATGACGTAATTTTAATTATGTGATTAAGCGATATCATTTTATTAATCTTCGCCAATTGTGTTAATTTTGGCTAACGTGTGTTAATAGTTAGGATTTTTGGAATACGTGATAAGTCAAGTTAGTTTAACAGAGATATTACTGTCGAGTTAGAATTGAAAAAATTGAAAATTTAAGCATTTAATTGTCACCTTTTAAAATTTAAGTTATAATTGTAAAATTCAGCAAAGTTTGAGAATTTTTTTGTAATTAACCTAAATATATAATGCAAAGCCATCAACTTTTGGTTTAAGAAAATCCCAAATTACGGTTAAAAAAATCCCAAATTCTGATTTAAAGTTTGCAGTAGGCTGGCATTGGGGTCCATTGGCTGCCAGAGTTAATGTGCCAGTCTCTGGTTCGATCATGGTCATCTTAAAAAAAAAAGGATGGAAATCTTTTATATGGATTAACATGCAAGGATGGGCAGTTTAGGCTTGAGTTGGCACGGAGCTGGAGGCAATAGAACCAAGCTAGAAAGCCCGACCTAAGGCTAATTTTTTTAGAAAACCAAGTCCAAGGGCCAATTGCCATCCTAATGACATGTCAAGCTTTCAATTACTTTGAACTAATTATCATATACTATGATTTGATTCAAATATTGATTTATTATAATGTTGCTTATATCTAAACCAACCAACTTATCCTGATAAAGAAAAATTATATTCCTAAAAAACATACATGAAATGAAAGGACATAAATAATAGATATTTCTTCAAAAATCAAATAATTAAGTTCTTTTCCATTCATAAATGAAATAATTAAACTTCTTTCCATAAAAGAAATGCAAAAATTCAAACTTAAATTATTTTATTGGGATGCAACTTGTTTATCCCACACCAATCGATTGTGAAATTTATAATCATTTCCTTAAAATATAGATTGGATATTTTTAAAAAGGTTATTTTATTAAAAGGCAAGAAAATTTGTAAAAAATTATAGTCTTACTTACTCATTTAAGTTAACATTGAAATAACATTATTCGTTTATTTAGAGGATGATTGTATCAAAGCAATTATATTGTTTTGTACATTGATTGGACAGTTGAGACTGTATGGCTAATGGCTTCTAGAGATGTAAAATAATTTAGTATTGTTAAAATTGTTATTATGTATGGTTCATATATACAAATATACAATTTTGAGATGTTTATTGGGTGCCTTTTGGGTGAACACAACCTAGAAACTAGTATGGCTTAAGACGTGTTCTATTATGGAAATCATAGCTAAAAAATGAAGTTAACAACATAGACATGTTAATATGAAAGAGATATTTTCAAGGAAGACACATTCTATAACATGCTTATGTCCTAGAACTATGTCTAAGTTTGCAGAGAAGCAAAGAATCCATGATTTGAGACATGATGTGCTAGAGTCTGTGATATGTTCTAGAAAGAGACAACAAGATCTACCATATCCCAAGATGTCAACGACAAATAACCTTAATTGAACATATGTTTTTGGTGGATTACAAACATTAAGGATTCTAAGACTTGATAGAATCAAGATCAAGTTAGAATGGGATTGTTAAATAGGTAAGTTATATTGAATTGTACCAATTAGGGTTTACAATTAACTATACTTATGTAAACATACTCTATATGTAGGAAATATGTAATCCTTATTAAGTAAGTTATTGATTAACAGTAAAATAAAGCATTCTTACTACGAAGGATGTAAGCATATCTAATTGGTCGAACCTCAATAAAAATCTTCTTATTGATTCTTATTTGATTGTTATTCTAGTTTAACCACAAATCTATTGTTATATTATTTACTTAAGTTTTCAAATTGCAAACTAAATGGCAAGATAATTTTAAAATAATAAGCCCCATTTCACTCCCTTTTTGGTGCTATTAGGGATAATAGGTGGTATTAAGGTGAATTTTTTATTACAAACTTTAAACAAAGTTTTAAGGAAAGATAATCATAGGATATTTCTATACATTATCATATTTATCTATTCAAGAGGACTAAAAGCCATATTTTTAGAAAGGAACTATCATTTGTATTAAAAAATAAATTATTTCTTATGTTTAAAGGTATTTTGTAACATCTCGTTGCCCATG
The DNA here is from genome assembly GCA_027568895.1 of Erythroxylum shatona. Lineage (NCBI taxonomy): Eukaryota > Viridiplantae > Streptophyta > Magnoliopsida > Malpighiales > Erythroxylaceae > Erythroxylum > Erythroxylum shatona. The sequence goes on along the minus strand of JAOSBK010000008.1, from coordinate 39,529,733 downwards.
TTAAGGCTGGAATAGTAAATATAAGAGTTATTCATGCTCATACATAATATAGCATACACATACACTTGAATATTGAATTGTTGTACATTAAAATGATTGTAGATGCATTCAATGACATTTTTTGGGTATAATTGAGTTATAAATGTGATCATATTGACAATTGTGGTTTTGTATGTGTTGAAAATTGATTTGGAAAGTATATGCACTGATTTAGAAACTTTGGTGAAATTTAAGAAATTTCTAAAAATTTGGGATAATTTTGGATTAGGAAAAATGCCAAGTGGCAAGACAAATGATAAATAGAATAAGTGTCATTGAAAATTGAGAGACAATTGGACTAGAAATTGAAGACAATTAGACTAGTTATTAATAATGGTCCAAATGGGACCATAGGAAGGTGACAAGTGACAGTGACAAGTGTCACCACCACTTACCTCTCACGTTGTACCATTTTGCCACCACTCACCACTCACCATTCACCTTTCACATTGTACCATTTTGCAAGACACTCTCTTTAATGTCTTTCATTTTTAACTCTTGTTTTGTCTCTCATGAAATACCCTAACCTTCTTCATCTTTTTCATTTGGTTCCATCCACAATATTTCACTTCTTACCTCACCAACATTGGAGCTTATTCTCACCTTCATTTACTACTATCATCTTGCTATCTTCTTCACATTTGTCACTAAAAAACCTAACCCTATCACCTTTAGAAGATGAAGATCGTATGATGCTTGGGAGCTAAGGCTAAGCATTGTTTTTGAAGATTTGAAGCTAAATCAAGTAGGTTGTGCTTTAAATATCATGGGTATGGTTAAATGAAGCTATAATGATGAGTAAATTAAGATTGATGACTCGATTATGCAATGTGTATGTATGTGTCGTGGGTGATGAGGAGTTATGTAAATGTCTTGCTTTTGTATATGTATGATGAGTAATAATTCATATATTGTTATAGAGATGTTGTTGAGGTAGAATGATCATCATAATGGTGTTAGAAAGAGTGTAGAAAATTGATGATTGATGAGTACATCTATATGTTCTATTTTTGGTTAATGATCAAATCTATATCATGATTTGTTTGTGAATGTTATTGAGTTGAAATGGAGTAGAGAATGAAGAGGAAATGAAGTAGAGAAGATGATCTAGGTAGAAGATGGGTTAGATGAAAAAAATGTTGCAAGTTATAAAATCTAGAAAATTGGAAGAGACTGCTGGAAAATGTTAGTAGTAACATTTCCACTGATTATGCTTCTGTGTTTTAGTCATAACTTGTTTTGTAGTTATCCAAATGAGATTATTTTTTATTTGGATTAAATTAGAGACATAAGCTACATTGTTTGTGAAGACATTGAATTTAAATTATATCCTTAAGAGTCTCAAAAATTGACATGAAATTGAGAACTGGGTGCAGCAAATTGGTGGATGAATGTATATGTTTGTGTTCTGTTTTGAGAGTATGAGAATATGTTCTATTTTGGGTGTTTATGATCAAGCATGGAATATGAATTGTGTATGGATAATGTTGAGTTGAAATTAGGTATACTTGAAGAAGTTATGAACTTGAAATGATAAATTTGGAATATGAATTGTTGATACTTATAAATGAGATATGTTATGGAAAAGAAAGATAGGAATTCATGAATGATGATAATTAGTTGTAAGTGAAGAATCAAATGAGTAGAGATTTGAGAGTTTAATGAAATCAAATTGGTGGTTAAATTTTTATGAAAAGATATTGCATTAGAGGATACAAATTTGGGAAGATTAGGAGTGAAAATGAGGTTGGGATATATGTGGAAACCATTAGAAATGCTTTTAAGTGAGTTTTGTGTCACTTATATCTGTTAAACAGATCTTAGGTATGCTAAACAGACCTTCTCAGGTCTGGAAAAAATCCTAGCCTTGTCCATGCCCATTAAACAATCTTTAGGTCCGCTAAACAGACCTTCATGGGTCTGAAAAACGCCTCAACCCTGTCTATGTCCGTTAGGGGGGGAGTGTATGTCCGTTTAGCAGACATTCACGGGACACTTTTAGAAATTCACAATTTTGACCCTCTAGAATGCAAAATCTCTCTTTGGGATCTTCACGAAAGTTATTGATTTCAAAGTCCTCTTCGAAAGCATCCCAAATGACATTAATTCGAAATCTAAAGAAAAAGTTATGCCTTTTATCCCAAGATATGTTTGTTTAGAGATGATTGACTTGTCAACGTTTTTCCCAAAGATATTTAGGCTTGACTGTGAACATGAATGAGCCTAGTTGATGCTAGATTGAGCTATTAAAGTAAGGAAAGTGTTTTAGATGTTAAGGAATGATTTAAAGATCTTGATAATTGGTTATGAGAGATGTATTAAGGATATACACTCAGGAATTTCATTGAGCATGCATCATACATATTTCATATACATAAGTGTACATCAATGAGTATTTATAATTGTGCAAAGTTGGGATGTGTATAAATGTGTATGTTTTACATGATATAGAAGAACATATGGAGTGCCATCATCCAAATGTTGCCAGGACTTTGAGGCAATAGCTTCTGGAGTAAACTATGAGTAACCTAGGCGGTCTCACTCAATTAATTGATTTGTTAGATTATGTTTGAATTATCTTATGAATGTGATTTGATTGTGTTGATTCCGGACAATGAAGGCCATAGGCTTATGATGAATGAATGTGATATTGAAGTGCTACTTATATGTGAATATGAAGAAATAAATGTTACTTAACTATTTTGTTAAATACCGAACTAAGGATCAAAGATAAATGTGTTGTAAATGTGAATGTGAAATCACATGACTGATTGAGAATGTGTGAATGTGAAGTATTCCATTTCATGAATGCATGAAAGATAAAGGCAGTTGCGACCAGAGTTGCCAGTAAAATGAGCTTAAAGCTTAGAACGAGATAAGAGCCTCTGGTTCAGTTGTGCATGCACCTGGTATCCACTAAAGGATATGAGACATTATTAGATACAACTCAGTATCCACAATGGGATATGAGCTAGTAAAAAGACACTTCGAAGTAATAAATGAAACTGAGTCGTGTGCATTGCATTTTAAAATTTAAGTGTATTTCATATAAATGAAATCATCTGTATGATAGTTCTAAAAGTAATATGTGATGCTTTATGCAAAAATGCAAAGATGTGAATTATTTGTTACATGTGTGATGTGTTGCATGAATTGAGTCAACCATCGATGATGGTTACCTTATTGAGTTCGCAAACTCATCAAAATTGTAACATTGATTTTTCAAGACCGAGAGAGAATATTAGCTATTGAGAGACTCTACAAGAAGCATAGTTCTTGTATTCTTGGAAATAAGAAATGGCTCAAAGGTCGATTAGTTGAGATTGGAAGATTAGATAGATTTTAGAGTAATTTCTTCTTTCATGTTGCATATTTTGTATTTAGTTTTGTCATTGTAAATATTTAGATGATTATGTAAAGCTACAATGTACATAATGTTTAAGTAATGAAATAAGAAACTTTCAATTTTAAAATATTATGCCTTCTTGATGATGTCTTATAAGAGAATAAAGAATAATGATGCCATGTTTAAGTGAATATGGTGAATGCTCTAACGTGTCATTATCATGGATTACGTACTAGAACGTCCTCAGGTGTTCTGGTACGTACCCTGTGGTAATGTGGCGCTACATATTTACCTGTGAAAAACTGTTGCTAATGGTCAATTAGCTCCATTTAAAATGATAGATGATAGGAAAGTTAATGTCATGCCTAAGACCAAAAACTCATATTCTTAAATAGTATAAGCCTATTCACATATATTTTGTGCATTGTAGAGAAATGAGTACATAAGAGTATCAATGTGTGGGAAAACTTATAAAATTTGGCATACATTATAAATCACATATAAACGCACTCAAAAAGTTAACGAGTGCAAAGTGAGCATGTTTACATACCAATATAAGTTGTTTAAAATGAAATGTGATAAAAGTATTCCAACCATATATACTAGATTCATTGATATTATAAATTCTATTAAAGCTTAATAAAATTTTATATTGATTTTAAGATGGTCAAAAAAGTGTATACACTTTTCCAAAGGCTTAGAAATCTAATGAGAAGATCAGTAAGTATTTGAATTCATTAGCATGGAGAAGTTTATTTGGATCTTTCCTTACTTATAAATTAGACTTGAACAAACACAAGGGGAAGAATTGAACTTTATAAAGAAGAGTTTGGCATTTAAGGTTTTAAGGATAGAATTAATTGAGTAAAAGAGACACCCAAATGTAGTGAAGAGAAAGATAAAGAATTTATCAATAGAAAGTTCAATAAGTTCACGAGGAGAAAGGAGCTATCAAATAGAAATAACTTCAAGTTGCTTAAATTTGATCTTGAAAGAAAATAAACTAACATTATTTGCTAATAAGTGTAGTAAATTATGTTATAAGAAGTTCAAATGCCTTCTCCTTGATGATTATGAGAAATATAAAAGAAATGAAAAGACGGAGAAGGACTACAAGAAAAAAGGACTGTTAAAGCCTCAACTTTAGAAGAATTGACCCTAAAAGTAAGCATTTAGAAGGAGAAGTGCCCCAAATGTACCCTCTAAATCTTAATATTGTAATAATGATGATAGTGATTTTGAGTTCTCACATGATGAGTTAGTTGAGAACTTTGAAATTATGAGCATGAAAAGGAATAAACTATCTTTCAAATAAAAAAAATAAATGCACTCTTGATTAAAAATGAAAAGTTAAAGAGTGAATTGCTTAATATTAAAAAATTTAAGACTGTGACCATTACTGATGATCATGAAGGATATAAGAGAGTTAGCTTATATTCCAGGAATAAACATATATATAGATAGATAAGAAAAGGTTGATTGGTTTATCCTATATATACAAAACGTGCTAAAGAGGTTAAGTATGGAAAATGCTAAATAAGGATTCTTATCCATGTCATATGAGATTTCTCTTTTGAAGAGTATGTATCAAAAGAATATAGGAAGAAAGAGATAAAGTGGATGTATGCTTCCATTAGTAGGTCAATTATATATTTAATGTTATGTTCAAGACTAGATGCCATAATAAGAAGATTTCAAGCTAATCCTAGTGCCATCACTTGATGGCCATAAGAAATAACATAAAGTGCTTAAGAAGAATTATAGATATTTTTTTAGTCTAAGAAAGAGCTGAATTAAAAGTTTATGGGTGTTTAGATGTGAGTTTCTAATCTAATCATAATGGTAGTATATCACATTCAAGGTATAACTTTACTCTAAATGGTAGTATAATAAGTTAAAAATTTCTAAACAACCAACCGTTATTTATTCTACAATCGAGGTAGAGTGCATTTCAACTAAGGATGACATTTGTGCTCACGCTAGCCCCGCCCAACCCAAAGTTAATGAGCTTGACTAGAGTTAACTGGGCTTCAGGCTAGTTCAAGCTTTTTTTAAAAAACTTTTGAGCTTTGGGTCAGGGTCGGGCTCAAATTTAGGCTACTAGACCTAATCCATCCCAAATCTTGAATACATCAAGTATAAACAATGTCATTTTGAGTAAAAGAAAGTTGCTTCTAAAATTTAAATTGTAAAATAAAACAATAGGGCTCAGGTAGGGCTTGAATGAGTTTTGGGTGCCTAATCCTGATAGGGCTCGGGCCATAAGTCTTGGACCCTTTTAAGCCTCAGGTTGGGCTCAAACCATCACTAATTTTAATGTTCGAGGCAGAAAAGGAAGTTTTTTTGATCGAAAAGTTCGTGACTGAACTTGGAGTTGTTCCTAGCATTATTAAGTTGATAGTATTACACTATGGCAATAATGGTGTTATTACATAGGTAGATGAATCGAGGTCTCATTAATGTTCCAATCATGTACTAAAAATTTTTCACTTGGTTAAAGAGATTTTGGGTTAAAAGACATTATGTAAAAGTGCATGCCCACGAAAGAGAATTTTGCAAATCCTATAATTTATTGTCTTAAAAGAGACATGATTAAAATATGGATGTATATGAGATTTAATACATAGGAAATTAATTTTAATACAAGTGAGAGATTGTTAATTTATAACCTTGCAGTAAATCAGTTAGTTATAATTAATGTATAAAATTATTAATTCATTCAACAAAGGCATTATTTATTTTTATTATTTTATTAATTACATTTAATATTTAATAATAAAGTTAAAAATTTCTAAAATAATCATTGTATAATTAAAATTATAACATAATTATGAAATTCAAATTTGATTAAGATATTCTTCATAAATTATTCTTAGTTATAGTTTCATTAAGACATGATATTGATGGAAAGATAAAATTAGTAAACATTATATTTTTTACTTATAAAGAAAGTAATTGATCTCACAAATTAAATTACAGAAATATTTATACAAATATATGGGTACTTATTAGGAAATAAGTTTACTAAACTTATTAATTACGAGGATCCCATATAAAATGTTATTTTTATGTATATGAAAATCATCATTATATTGGAAGTCATCATTATATTGATTGTATAATTGATGTTTAGACTTGAGATTATCAAAATATCTTATATGAGAATTGTTATGTTTTGATTCTTTTGATCTATTCTATTTACAGTAACTCAGTTGTTAGTACTTGGATATAATATGAAGTGTGCAGAGATTATTGACTAAGTTAATAAAGAATTTGTCACCTTAAAAAAATTAGAGAGAATATTCTATTATTTTTGGTTATTAATAATCTAAAGAGTTCTTTAGACAAAGTAAATCGAGATTTAAAAAAGTTGTTTATATATACCAACTATAAATTAATTACTAATTGGATTTAAATAAAGTAGACACTAATTTTATATTTTGTCTAATTAGAACACTAAATGATCAAATGGTTGAATTATATGTTAGAACTGTTCATATACATATTAAATCAAATTTCTTTAACATTCTTAATATTTAGATAGTCATGATATGTTAGTAGATATCAATCTTGATCTATGATTATATATCGTTTAATTGGAGAACTAAAGATGAATTAAAAGGAGTTTAAATTTAGTTGATTTTAACTATGAATTAGAGATACAATTTATAACTATTGCTAACGTATTAGAAATATAATAGATAACACATAAAAAAATAATTGAACAAAGAAAAACCAAATTAAGTTAGACTTAATTATGAAATTTAAAAATATTAATATTGATGTGATATTTTATTTATTAAAATTAAATTATTAATATAATTAGAGTTCAATTTTAATTATAATTAAGAGTGTAATTTTAATTTAATTAGAAAAATATTCCTTTATTAAAATGCAAAGAATCAGAGAGTTAACACTTTTATCAAATTCTCTCAAAAATTGAATTTTGTTATTCTATTGTGTAAATACTATTAGAAAGTAGACATTTATTTTATAAATATCATTGAAGAAGAAAAGTGTTAAAAGATTTCTATTCAAAATTTTCTTTAACCTTTTATTTCTTGATTCATGTTTTAAATTACTTTATTAAAGGGATTGGATGAGACATTATAACTCATAGTGGAGGAAAGTTTGTTCTTACATTTGGGTTTCACATTTTGATGAAGTTCAAAGTATTGCCAGTATAAAAGCAAGAGAATTTGAAAGATGTTGCTAAACACAACAAATGCAAGAAAGTAGGTTTTACATAAGTTAAAAACCATGACAAGGTTGGAAGCATGTTATGAATACAAACTTCTATTCTTAGTGAAAGAGAGTAGGTTTTGTCATAACAAGTATATCATGATCTGTATGATGGTGTGGTTTTTTTTTTTACTGAAGTTTAGATTAAAACAACTAGATTTGAAGGGATTGGAAGATATAGAAAGGTCGTGAGCAAATTTATGTTAGGTATTTTTCGTATAAAGATGGACAACAATTAATTGCATTTTATCACTTTTTTAAAAACTTATCAGTTAAGTTACGTAATTTGATTAAGATGAAGATAATAAAATGACCCAATAAATGATCTAGGTTAATGGGATGAAATCTAGGAAGAAAATGAATCCAGATCAGTGCGGATAGAGCCTATATCAGGCCTGTGATGGGGAAGCCTTTGAGTTAGTTTTGTAGCAATAATAAAAATTTGACAAGGAAGAAGACACAGTCACTCCACTTTTTATGGTTCAATAGTAACTAAACATTAGTTGCCTAAAGTTTTTATCTTGTTATTCTCAAATGGGCGGAATCTATATATACATATGGGAAGCCTTTGAGTTAGTTTTGTAGCAATAATAAAAATTTGACAAGGAAGAAGACACAGTCACTCCACTTTTAATGCTTCAACAATAACTAAACATTAGTTACCTAAAGTTTTTATCTTGTTATTCTCAAATGGGTGGAATATCTATAATTTTTATCATGTTATTACCAAGACCTAATTTTTCTTAAACATTTATTTTGAGATTTCCCTAGGAGTGCTAGCGAAGAATAGTTTGTGTTATCCATTATTTTAATTATTGCCCCACGTATAACAATCTTTAAGCTCAACATTAGGAGAGTAATCAGGGATCAGGTTGTTCAATTCTCTCATATAATTGTACCATTAGCCATCTTCAATCCACAGACACATTATTGCTTAAGTTGGAATATGAGTTACAGCTTGGGCAGCTTATTCAATGCAAATTAGCAGCCTATTTCTTGTCTAATTGTCATACAATAAGAAAGCTGAGATACAATCCTCAATTCTATAACCCATATTTGGCTTAGGTAAGCTCCTTAGCTTAAGTAATTGATTTTCGAACTATGAATAACAGTCTTTGTTAACAAGAGACCAAATAATATCACCTTCTAATATATAACTACGCATCTATTTCATCCACAAGGATTCATTGTCAACTAGAGTTCTCTATAACCTTTTAGCTATAAATACCTTATTGGTAATAATTATAAAAGTGATCCCTAGGCCTCCTTCATCAATATGTTTATGAATCTTCGACCACTTGACATTAATATTGATTACTAGCAGGTAAACTCTGCGCAAATGCGCAGTGAAAGTGCCCACTAAATTTATACGCAGGGGAAAATTTAACGTCACAGTTAGATAAAAAGTAATATGAAAATGTAATGAAATAATCATCGGTTGGGAGAAGAAATAAGATGAAATGACTTTCTTTGAGATACGATTA
>JAOSBK010000008.1:39508796-39520522 GCA_027568895.1 Erythroxylum shatona | reverse complement strand
CAAAATGAAAAAGGAATTTCTATTGCTGGAATTAGAAGTGATCATGGTGGTGAATTTGAAAATGAAAAATTCAGAATATTTTATGAAGAGAATGGAATTTTTCATAATTTCTCTACTCCTAGAACTCTATAACAAAATGGAGTTGTAGAAAGAAAGAACATAACGATTCAAGAAATGGCAAGGACTATGCTATGTGAAATAAATCTTCCTAAGTATTTCTAAGTAGAAGCTATGAATACAGCTTGTTATATTCAAAATAGAGTATTTATGTGACCTATGTTAAATAAAACTCCATACGAGTTATGGAAAGGAAGAAAACCAAATATTTCTTACTTCCATCCTTTTGATTACAAATGCACTATATTGAATACAAAAGAAAATTTGGATAAATTTGATTATAAGATCAATTTAGGAATTTTTCTAGGATATTCGATGTCTTCTAAAGCCTATAGAGTTTATAATCTTGTTTCTAAATCTATTGAAGAATCTGTGCATATTAGATTTGATGATGATTCTCATCTAGATAGAAGAGATGATTCTGATGATGAGACTCTATTTGAGCCTTTAGTTGATAAACTAGATTTGTCACGCTAGTTGATCCCCCTGATAAGATAGAAGTTATTCCTGAAAACTTTAGTCCTAGGAAAAACTGGAAGTATAAATCTTCTCACCCAGAAAATCTGATTATAGGTGAAACTTCAGAAGGAGTGAGAATTAGGTCTAAATTTAGAAGAGAGGCAAATGTGCTTTTGTTTCTGAGTTAGAACCTAAGAAAATTGATGAAGCTCTTCAAGATGAAGTTTGGATTTTAGCCATGCAAGAGGAGTTAAATCAATTTATAAGAAACAAAGCTTGGTCCTTAGTTCCTAGACCCTCAAATAAGTCTATCATAGGAACTAGATGGGTATTCAAAAATAAACTAGATGAATCAAGTCAAGCAAACCGTAACAAAGCTAGATTACTAACCCAAGGCTATAATCAACAAGAAGGAATAGACTATAATGAAACCTATGCTCCTGTAGCTAGATTAGAAGCTATTAGGATTTTGCTTGCATATGCTATGTGTCATGATATAAAACTATTTCAAATGGATGTGAAAAGTGCCTTTTTGGATGGTTTTATAGATGAAGAAGTTAATGTAAAGCAACCTCCTGGTTTTGAAGATACTGATAAACCAGATTATGTCTATGGACTTTTTAAAGCTTTCTATGGAATTAATCAAGCGCCTCGTGCTTGGTATGATCATTTAAGTTCATTTTTTATTAGAAATCACTTTATTAGAGGACAAGTAGATAAGTCTTTGTTTAGAAAATATATTAAAAATAATTTGATTATGGTACAGATATATATATAGATGGTATTGTTTTTGGTGTAAATTTTAAGAAGCTATGTTTCAGTTTTGAAAATCTTCTGAAAAGTGAATTTGAAATCAGTATGATGGGTGAATTGAAATTCTTTCTTGGTTTACAAATTAAGCAAACCAAAGAAAAGATTTTTTATTCATCAACAAAACTATATAAAAGAACTGTTATTCAAATATAAAATGGAGAAGGTCAAACCTATATCATCTCTTATGCACCCTTCATTCCTCTTATCTAAGGATGAAGCAGGTAAAGAAGGTTGATCGAACCCTTTTTAGAGGAATTATTAGTTCTTTACTTTACCTAACTGCAAATAGACCTGATATACTGTTTAGTATTTATTTTTATATAAGATTTCAAGCAGATTCTAGAGAATCTCATTATATTGCTGTCAAAAGAATATTGAGATACTTAGCAGGTTCTACTGATCTATGTTTAATGTATGAGAAAGGTAAAGATTTTAGGTTAATTGGATACTGTGATGCCGATTATGCTAGAGATAGGATTGATAGAAAGAGTACAAGTGGAGGTTGTCATTTTCTTAGTCATAATATAATTTCTTGGTCAAGCAAGAGGCAAAGGTCAATTGCTCTATATACTGTAGAAGCTGAGTACATGTCAGCTGCAAGTTGTTGTTTACAAACATTATGGATTAAGTATCAATTAGAAGATTACTCTATACAAGAAGATCAAATTCCAATCTTCTGTGACAACACAAGTGCTATTAATCTATCAAAGAGTCCAATACAACATTTGAGGGCAAAGCATATTGAAGTTAGATATTATTTTATAGAATCATCAGTCTACAATTTGTAGAGACAAATCAACAATGGTTGGATATCTTTACTAAACCTTTGTGTAAAGATAGATTCAAGGAAATCAGATGGAACTTGAATATGGTAATGTTGAATGACCATTCGTCTGACATGTCATGACCCAGACGATTTATATAAGAAGAAGATAAAAAGTCGTGAGTTTTTAAGTAAATAGTAACGGTAAGTTTTGAACGGTAACTTTTCAAGAGTATGTATAATAAAGAAGTCTTCTCAAGATTCTAAAATACCTTCTACTCTAGAATTTTCTTGAAAAACTTTAAAACCGACTTGTTTAGTGCTCTCAATTAAGACGATTTAATGCTCTGTTCTAAGCTTCAAGTTCTTTTGGTTTCACATTCTTACTTTTAGATACTAACCTCGCTACATTAAGCAAAACACATTTGTGTGTTTAGTTCTTATTTGTTACAGATCACAAATGGAGCAATCTCTTATCTATGGGAGACACGTTGATTTCATCTCTTTGAAAGAAAATCAGATGGACGTTGGACCAAAAATTGAGTTAGTTGGTTGGAAAATTTTCTTCAAGGTTCATGAAAAAGTCTATTTGAATGAGATATATGAGTTTTGGAAGAATGCAAAGGTGGTGGATTACACCTTAGTATCAATGGTAGATGGATTGTCGGTTATCTTGACACATGATACTATCAAGAGGGTCATTAGGTTTCCTAGTATTGGAGCAAAGCAATTTAACAACATAAAATGGATTACTCAAGGTCGTGTAGATAAAGTGCACATCAATCAACAACTATATAGAAGTAATGATCCAGGAGTTAAGAAGGCTTCAACCCTTTTTCCGAAGGCTAGGGTTCTACATTCACTGCTTCTCTATTGTGTTCTACCAAGAATAGGCTTGAAGGACATTGTAACATTGAATGATGAACAATGTTTGTTTTACCTACTCAATCACCAACCCATTAATCTTTTGTACTACTCAATCACCAACCCATTAATCTTTTGTACTTGATTTTGAAGTACATGATGAAGTCAAAAGGAGATTCTAGCTCTTTACCTTATGGTATGCTGTTGACAAGGATTTTTATAGAATCTGAAATCTTACTCGATAGAGGTAACAAGATAAAGATGGATGTGAAGAGCATTATTAATACCACTACTATTCACAGAATGGGAATAAAGTTTGAAGATGAAACGGATATAGGTTCTACACCGAAAGCAAGGTCTTAGGGGGAGCTTATAGTAAGATGGAGCAGAAGTGAACGTGTTACGTCTGAAAGAAAAAAAACCTCGATCGACAGGAAGAACATATGCAGAAGAAAAGACTAAAAAATCGTCTGATGTACCAATAAAAGCTAAGATGATTCTACAGAAAGAGAAAAGTCGGCTCAATAATCATCACAACAAGTGTCATTAAAGAGAAAGGTTGAAACACTTCAATCAGAAAAATCCAAATAGTCAAGAAGCTCACCAAGACTATTAACCTTACGACAACAAGAACAAAAGAAGCAGAAATCTCTGATTCTTAGTGGAGATTCTAAAAAGCAAAAGAAAAGACAGCTGCCTACCAGATCACTTGTCTCTATTTTGCAAAGTCAATCAGCAAAATTATCTAGAGAGACAGAGATAAAAAGGAAGTTAGTATTTGAGAGGAAGAAGCCTCAATAGCAACTTTCTTCTAAACTGACAGAAGAACAAAAGAAGGTGAAGCCTAGTCTGAAAAAGGTTTCGTCATCTAATGTTCAACAGAAGGTTAAGACAGTTGAACATTAATTAGAACCTTACAATCTTTCTCAACCAATCAACAAAAAGGATTTAAAAATGAAAATTATAGAAGAATCAGTACCTATTCGAAGTAGAAGCTCAATTATTATCAAAGAACCTTTGAAGAAGATAGTCAAGAACTATATCCAATGAAGATTTCAAAGGATGTATACAATCTATCCGATTATAAGCAGAACATCGATAAAGATTGTGCCAGATATACAACCAAGATGTTCAACCCTTGTGAGAAACCAAGAAAAAGGGAAAAAGAAGATGTTTCCTGAAGGGAATGAAGATGATCTTACAGAAAAACAGAGTCAAGTAGCTGTGAAGAACATACATGATGCATGTATTGCAGTCAACCTGGAGGTATCTATGTTTCACATGACATTTCAAAGGCATCAAGAAGTCATTTTGGAGTTTCTACCAAAGATAAAAACTTCAAGGTAGTTGGCACAGTGACAGAAGAACAGTATAGAAGTACCACGGTTGAAGGTATCAATTTCAATTTAGAAATCTTTGTGCATTTAATCATGCATTTCAAACCCTTAGGTTTCATACCTTTAGTCAAAGCTGTGTTACACCTTCTTGGGTAACCAATTCCTAAACTACCTAGACCTGATGATCTTGATTTCCTAGAAGGAAAACAAACCTTCAGACTAACCTCAATCAAAATTATAGAGTTAGACGTTTTTACCTTTAGAACCATCTGTTGTTGAAAATCTTCATCCACTTAGTGAAATACAACAAGATCCTACTGTTAATTCGGAGTTCCTGAAGCATTTCATTAATTCGACAGAAGCAAGTCACAAATAGAAGGAAGTCCAGGAATCCTTAGCAAAAGAAATTGAGAAAATTTATACTAAAGTTGATGAACTGGGTGACTCAATGGGTGATCTTCATGAGGACGTAGTACTTCTACGGGTTACTATTGAACAAAACCTTAAGACGATCTATACTGACATGCAATATATTTTTTTTGAAATTCTGAAGCATCTACGATGAGCTATCTTTTTTATTAATAATAAATAAGGGGGAGAACAAGAGGAGAACGAGAAGAGAAGATATAAAGTAGAAGAAGAGAAGATAGAAAGCATTGTATGTATCTTATGCATGCATTTCTTATATTTTTTCTTTAATTACTATACGTCTATTCGTCTGAATATCATTTTATCTTCTAAAATTATGATTATTTGTTATCATCAAAATGGGAGAGATTTTTAAGTCAAGAAGACTTTACTTCTATTAATTTTGATGACAATCAAATAATAATAATATTAGAAATGTATGAACTATTTTGATAAGTTTGTTAAGTGTGCAGAAAAATGTAAGTAACATTTAGTCAAACCCAGAAGATGCGTGGTCAACAACAGATGATATATCTACAACAAACGATATGTCAGCAACAGAAGATACGTTAGCAATAGATGATACATCAACACCAGACAAAGTGTAATGCCAGACGAAATGCAACACTAGACAAAGTGTGATAACAGACGAAGCGTGATTACAGAAGAATTATTATACTAGATGATACAAAAAGGAAGCTATTCTAGAACGAAAGTCAGTTAGTTAATTGGAATTAGTTACAGGACTCAACTAATAACAGTATCTAGAAGATTCAAAAAGCAGTTTCTTAAGAAGACAGTTGAAGACTTAGGCTATAAATACTAGTTCTAGTCGAAGATTAAATAACGTTTTTACAAGAGAGAAAATTTTATTGTCAACACTTAAAAAAATTCTGTATTTAAAGTGTGAAAGAAGAGAGCAAATGCATCTGTAACGTGAAGCTCAAAAATATCTTTCCTAGAGGGAAAAAGAAAGGCTAGAGGCTAAGAAAGTAGATAAAGAATACAATGTGAGAGAGACCTGAAGAGGCATTGAATGTGTAGAAAGAATACTTGTAAAGTTGAAGAGTATACTGAAATCTCAAATAAACTATGAGGATTGGACGTAGCCCAAGGTTAAGGGTGAATCAGTATAAAATTGCGGCGTCTATTCTCTAATCCTTATTTTTTAATTTTCTTGTTGTTAAAAGAGTAGATAATATTACTTGCGATTGTGTTACTTACCAACTTTAGTAAAGTATTTTTGTGATCATCTGAATTCTGTAAAGAAATTCAAGAAATCTCAAAAGATTAATATTTTTGAAAAGATTATACAATTCAACCCCCTTCTTGTGTATTTTAAATATTATACGTGATTTCTATATTAACAAGTGATTTACTTCAAGTTAAGAGGTAATGACATGATTATGATGAGAGAAAATGTTTATGTAGTTTCCAAAAAAAATACCTCCTAAGTGTAAGGACCAAAGCATGTTTACTATTCCTTGCAAAGTTGTTAACATTGAGATTAAACAAGCCATGCTAGATTTAGGAGCATCGATGAATGTTATGCCATGTTCCATATATGCTTCTTTAAATGTAGGCCCATTAAACGAAATTAATGTTACCATACAATTGGTTAATCATTCTAATGCTTACCTAGATAGGGTGATTGAGGATCTGCTTGTACAGGTAAATGAGCAAACATTTCTTGCTGAATTTTATGTGATTGGTATGAATGTGAAACTTCCCATAACCTAATACCTACCTTACAAGGGAGGCCATTTCTCAACATGACTTAAACTAAGATAAATATTTGTGAGGGTATCCTCACGATGGAATTCGATGGGAAAGTTACTCATTTCAATATGTTTGATGTTATTAAGCATTTCTATAATGACCACTCTATTTTTGCAATTAACGTGATTGACCTTTCAGTATAGGAGGATTGTAACTGAAAATATACAAATAAATAAGAAGGATTTCAACAAATGAGAAGACCAAAGCATTTAATGTCTCGTTGAAGAGCTTTGTTAGTGGTCAAAAAGTGCTTCTTTATTACGCATCTTTTTGCATAAATGTCATCCTTATTAGGTCGATCCTTTAGTGACAACTAATGTTCTTCCTTATGGTGCAATTTAGATAAAAGTTTAAAAACAGGGAAGACATTGTATGTAAGTGGAGATCGACTCAAAACTTATTCTGATGAAGGTGAAGTGGAAAATGCCAAAGTTGTGATTCCTAGAGATCAAAATTTTGTAACTTGATAAGAGTAATATTGAGTCGAGCCGACGACAATAAACAAACGCACTATTTGGGAGGCAACTCAAGGGAAATTGATTTCTTTTTTTTGAACATTCTCGCATTTCCTATTTTTGTTAAATGCTCAATTTCTTGCATTTGATGTTACATTAGGGACAATGTAAGTTTTAAGTGTGAGGGTGGATGTTTTAGTTTTCATAAACATTTTTTAGCTTAATGGTTGCTTACGTGGCTTCTTAGGCATTTTCAAAATCAAACAAAGATAATTAAACATTTTCTCTTTTTCCATTGTTTTTAAGACTATATAGTCGTAATTAGAGTGTGAATTGAATAGAAAAATTCGGGCAACTTTAGCATGTACTTTTCCTCTTGTGATTAGTCAATATGCATTATCTTTAGAAGGGTAGTAACTAGTGGCAGATAAAAGCCAGTGAGATTTTGAGCCTTATTATATTGACGAATCCATATCAGTCTCATTATCTTTTGTTTATGTATGACATTCATGACACGTACATCCTAACTTTACTTTGATTTTCTATTCAAGATCACATTTTTATCATATGTATTGACATGAAAATGATACAGGCATTATTTGTTTTTACAACCTACATTAGTTAAATAGCCTACCCATTGATATGAATTTTCCTTTGTTAAGCCCTCTTGAGCTTTATTAGTCTTTCTTTTTTTCTAACCACATTACATGCTTTAAACTGAACCAAGTGTCCTAACCAAGCCTTATAGCTAGTGGAGTATTTGTTAATTGTTGATAACCGTGGATGTACAAAAATAGAAGTGAAGGGGTGTACATATTTGTGGGATGGTTATTTTTGTTGGGATGCCATTTTACATTTTATCAATGAAATTCCCATATTGATGTAGCATCTTTCTATTTTTATTAAAAAAGATAAAAAAAGAAAAGAAAAAGAAAAATGTTTGAATAAAAGTATGAAAGAGGAAATACATTCGTTTTGAATAGTTATTCATTTTTTTCTTCTCCTAAAGTTGTGTTGAATGGGTGACTTAACTATGGTGCATATGTGATAGATGTTGTTTTGGAAGGATGACTCCTTATATTTTCAATATATTGTCATCAATGATTTTTATGAGTGATTATTTCTAATTAGTTATGTTTTATATGGTTTATGGTGTGAGAGCTTGTGAAGTATAATTATTGCATTCATCATAGCTAATGACCCAGTTTTGAATGAATGTTAGCATGTGCACTAGATGTTTCATTGAGTGTTACTTTTTCTTTACTAGCTTGATGACTTTTATGCTACATTACCCAAATACGTCTCACCTTACCCTTGCCCACATTACAACCTTAGAAAAGTCTTTTGATTCATGATTATGCATATGACTCTTAGTGGTGGAGAAATGAAATGATATGCAAAGTTGTGTAATTTTATGGTCATGAATGATGTTTAAGTGTACCTATAGATCTATCTTATTTAAACAAATTTTATCCAAGTCTACCTTTAGATTTCTCAGTTTCTAAAGGTGATGAAATTTAATTGATCATGAGTAAAAGTGTTGAATGTTGAATTCCTTCCATGCTTTTTGAAAGTTATTCTTCTTATGATTATATATTCTTGGAAAATATGGAAAATGAGCAAGTGTTTTAGTTTATGACTTTGATTTTGATGATTTAACCGAGGACGGTCAAAAACTAAGTATAAGGAAACTTGATATATGCTTAATTGTTGATACATTTAATCCATTACACTTAGTGATTAATGATTTCAAATGATTAAGACATTCACTTTGGTTCATATTTGGTCTTAGGTACAATTTGGAAGCATAATGACTAAAGTTAGTTAGAAACACACTCTTTGAGTTAAAAGCACCTACCCTGCAAACCTACTTTTCACTATAATTAGAATATGTTGTGATGGCAGAGAACATTCTTTGATTATTCTTCATCGTTTTTAGGTTTCATCTGAAAGAAAGGGGCAACAAAAGCTCATCTTTTGGAGTCCAATAGAGAAGATGGAAGACTAACTTCTCAACACCAGTTTGAAGGTGAAGTCGACACTGAAGAGCACATTTAGGCATATCATCTTTGTGTATCATGTTGTTTCCTCTTTTCATATTGTTTACATTATCTTATGTTTATTGATTGGTAATTTTGTATGAATGATCTTGATGCTATATAAGATTGTTTTTCATGAAAACCTATTGCTAGAACTTGAATATGTCATATAATAGTCGTGTTTGAAGTCGTATATGGCAACTAATGGTATTAAATGATTAGGGATAACATAGCAATGGTTGAATAATCCGAGCTTGTGTGGTTATTGCTTAGATTGATTCATTTTTTTCACTCATAACCAGCTGTCTGATTAAACTTAAAGAGTTTGTTCTAGGCCGTTTGATAGTTAGAGTTAATTAAAGAGCATGTTTTAATTAACCATGACCTAAGGAAAAATCGAGATTAATAGAGCTTATTGTTAATTCACGATCAATAGTTCAAAGAGAGAGGTGTGAAGACAATAATGCATAGTTATTGTCTTCACACCTCTCTTTAGTGTGCAGAGTTACAATACCTACAAATTTTTGGTGTGTAGAGTTAGGAAAATTTTGAAGTGTACTCGACACGCATTGTAAGTGCATAAGGCAAGATCACGCCTAATGCCAAATTCATTGGAACTCAATTAGGAAACTTCTTTCCTTCCCTATTATGTAGAGATTTGGGTTTGTTTTTAGATAGGAATCCATGCAAGATAGAAGTAGACTAGGGATTGAGTAGCAAAACAATAGGAGAGAAGTCTTTCACCTTTCTAACCTTCTTATTTTTTGTTTCTTTTAACTTTTCTCTCAATCTTTCATCTTTCATCTATCTTTGGTATTGAAACTTAAGTGTGTGACTAAACTCAAATATTATGATTCAAGGGAATTCAAAACTCTAGCTGTAACTTTGTGAGGTTTAATTCTAAATTTATTTTCGTTTTTAATTCACATATGTCTTATTTTGTGTTCTTATATTTCATGAATAATTGATATTGATTGATTTGAAAAATTAATTTGATGTTGATTATTTTATAGCTATCCATGTATTCAGTAATCTATAATTGTCATTAAGGATTATTAGTACAAGTAGCAAATAAGTTATTTATAAATTTACATATTTAACTTACGAGAAATAAAAAAAACTAAGTTTAATAGTTGTAACTATCACAATTATTTAATTTATGGTTTATTCTTTTTTATTAAGCTTATTGTTATCATTAAATTGATATGGAATGCTATCATACTCAGTTAATTAATGGTAAGTTTTGGTCTGGATGTTGAGTTTGAACTAAGTAATTTAGGAAAATTTAAAACTTATTGTGACTATCCTAATATGTTACAGACTATCTTCTTGAATTATGACAATTATTCTTTTTAGATCAATAATTAATATTACAATTAGATGAGATCTTTTCCTTAAATCGAGGTTAAGTATTCTTAAATTTATCCCTTTTATAATCAGTTGATTTATTTTGATTACTTGTTAATTTAGTTAATTAGTTAATTAATCGAAAGCTCCCTTTTTATTTTATTAATTAAAATTAAGAAATTAGTACTTAATTCTCTTCATATTTGACCTGATTTTATGACTACTAAAAGAAGTTAGAAAACAAGAATTAAATTTGAGAGTTTTGATGGTTTCTTTGTGTTATTTTATAATTTTCCGTTAATATCTTGTCTTGTATAACTCGTGTTTCTAGGGCAGATAAATTGTAATATAATCAAGAAATTGAGAAGATAGTACACCATTTAAGGAAACGAAGACTCCGATTTGTTTATCTAATAAAAGGGACTTCAAAATTGATGCCCCAAGGCCTAGTGTGCCTCCCGACGACTAACACTATATTTTTAGAGTAAAAAGAATAATAAGACATGAAACGTCTATAAAGTCTCCCAAAATTTTGGGTTTTCACATTTTAAATACATTTAATTTGCCTAAGACCAAAACATAGATCATGATTAGGGGTGTTCATGATAGGATACCCTGACCTGTTTATAAATAACCTGAACCTGAACGTCAGGTTCAGCAATTTTATGAACCTAAACTTGAACTTGAACATAAAGAACCTATAGGATTGGTTAACTTATTTTCAGGTTCGGTTCTCAGGATAACCAGAACCTATTTATATCAATATATATGACAAAAAAATTATAAAAAATAATAACCTCTATTGAAAGTTTATTAAGAAATAAGACATTACCATAAAAACCTTACGTAAGGTTTTGTGTTCAATTTTTGTTAATATAATGAATAGCAATCATTTTTATATTTAAATTGAGAATAGCAATGTAGTTTGTTCTTATATGAATCATTGATACAGTAATGTAGTTTGTTCTTATATGAATAATTGATAAAATTGCTAAAATCACTTGTAAATTCAGTTTTTCTAAAAAAAGGTAATTCAATCCAACGATCTTAATACAAACCTTGTAAATTTATGGCTAAAATCACTTAAATCATAATTAATCTTTTATCAAATATCGCAATATGGCTATTACTATGAATCAATGCGGGAATGAACCGCTCTACTAGACTTCATTGATTAAAAAAATAAAACTATTCTTCTAACATCATTAAATCTTATTTTATCATGTTAAAATAAAAATAATAATAAACTAATAAACACAAAAAATATCCTTTTTCTTATTGCAACTTAGTGTAGAAAATGCAATTAATATCATAGTTAAAACTTCAAATATTATATTATAAAAAG
>JAOSBK010000008.1:39482034-39493264 GCA_027568895.1 Erythroxylum shatona | reverse complement strand
AATTTCTTCAGAACATTTGTAGCCCTATTTCTCTAGTTTAATCCAAATCAAGAATCACCTCATTTGGATGACTAGAGAAAAGGTTATGGTCAAAATACTTTCAGCCCTTACTAATCCAAGACTGAACACTAAAGTCGACTTCAATTTAGAAATTTAAAGTCTTAGGGGCTAAATTAAAATTCAATTCCTTCATATAACTTATAGCCTCATGTCTCTATTTTATTTTTCAACAAGAATCAGCTCAATTGGATCTCTACATATGAAGAATTTATCAAAATAGTGAACCATGTTCAGAAAATTTCCCAACTCACTTTGATTAAATCAAACATCCTCAATTTAATCTCAAAAATCCACAAATTTTTCATGAAGATGTAGATAATTGTCTTAGGAATCCAACGCTTTAAAAATCAAGTCAATCGGATGTCGGACGGAAACGATATAAGCAAAAGATTGAAGAGGGATCGGATTGGAAAGCAAAATACCAAAATCAGAAGGAAGCAAAATGGCGTCGTCGCATGCAAGGGAGAGGAACATAAGAGAAAGAAACGGCGTCGTATCTCGCAGGGCGAGGCGCTAGCACCTCACGAGCGTTCCTGCGAGTCCCGAATTCCCTTTTTTTTCTACTTAATAAAATCGATTTTTCTACCAAAATTCCAAAACTCATAAGTCTTGATCCCGAACTCCAAATTTGACAAATTTAGTATCAATAGAAAGCTCAAAGGAAACTATACAACTTCCATGAGAACTAGAAAACCAATTCCATCTCTAAAGGGGTCAAAATCCCACTCAAAGTTTGTCCCTTTTTGTGTCTTCCTAAATAATAACTCAACTTCGAAAATTTATATCTTTCAACTCCAAGGTCCAAAAATGTCATACTTAATATCAATGTAAAGATCAAAAAGCAACCTACAACTTTCATGAAGGACAAAAAAATCAATTCGGCCTCTAAGGGGGTCAAAAAGCCACTCAAAGTTTCTGCCTACTAATGATCATGCCAAAACAGTAACAGAAACTTCCAAAAATCATAACTTCACATTCCATGGTCCAAAAATTCCATACTTTACATCAATGTAAAGATCAAAACACAATCTAAAACTTTTATGAAGAACTTAAAAGCAATTTCAACCTCTAACTAGTTTAATTTTTCAGTCAAAGTTTCTGCCAAATAATTGGTCATCCTATACCACATCCAAACTTCACAATTTCACATCTTTCAATTTCCACAATCAAAAATAGCATATTAGACATCATTGTAAAGCCATGAAATTTCTCTATAACGTTCATGTAGACTACTTACTCTAATTCAGGGCACATCAGTATAGAAATTGGCCTCAAAGCAGTACACACAAAATTACCCTTAATAGCATTTTTACAAACAAAGCAAAATAACCTTAACTTCGGAAGATCATAACTTTCAATTCTGACATTGAAAAATGTCATACTTTATGGCAATAGAAAGCTCTCAATAGAAGCTACAATTTTCATGAAGACCATTTTATCAAATTCTGCCTAAATCAACCCAGAAAAATTCATAAATTTTCAGCCCAAAAAGTCAAACTGCTACTATTCATCTCCAAAAAGTCAAACTTTTTTAATTCTCCAAATTCTCACACTTTCAAACACAATACTCAATACCTCATCTTTTTATAAAACATATGCAAAACACAAGGAAACCCAATTGTCTTTCATTTCATCAAAAGCTCATAGTTTCATTTATACTTTTCATTCATTACAATGAATCATACCATATTTCCTCGTTTAATTTCATTTAATAATTTCTAATTTTAAAGAAAAGTTCGGGGTCCAACATCTCAAATCTTATCTATCAATGGTGACGTCAATCTTGTGTTCAAAAAAGATAAGGGGATTAGGGAAGGTGATCTTTGTTTACCCTCATATTTTCTCTATAAATTGAGGTCTTAATTAAACTCACCACTAATAATATTAGTCAAGGCAAGCCTTTCAAATGTCATTTGATCCTACTTTATGGTGTTAATGAACAATTAGGGAGAACAATCATAGACTCCCTTAATCAGTTCCCATCATTACTATGAGACTCATACACACCTTTATTTGACTTTGTGCATAAAGAATTTTGCGTTGAAAAAATAAATCTCTTGCTTATGTTAAAAGACTTTAATTAATATGATTATTTCTTTGAAATCAAATATATTTCTTACCTTAGAATTGATCAATTCCATTGAGAGGATTCTTAAGAAATTTCTATGGTTTGGTGAGACAATTAATCATTGAATAGCCAAAGTAAGTTGGAAAGAAGTGTATCTACCTAAGGATCAAGGTGGTTTTGGTTTCAAACCTATAAAAGACACCAACAAAGTTCTACTTTCCAAAAGAATATGGAAGCTTTTCAATGATCAAGGATATCTATAGGTCAAATGAATGCACATTGAATTTCTCAGAAGGGATAACTTCTAGAGCATAAAATCAAACCTTAAAACTCTTAGACCACTAATCAATTATTGGAGTTGAGAAACTCAATCTCCAAGGAAATAAAAATGTAGATTAGGAAAAGTTAATGTGGCATTAAGACTATAAGGACTTTTAAGCAATTATAGCTTAAGTCCTACCTTACAATCCTGATCTTAATAGGGGGATACAATCATTTGCATGAGACACAATTCCAAATGCTTCACCAATAGCTCTTTCTTATCTCTTTGGAACTTGAACTAATTGTCCCTTAGAGAAATTTGGATTGGTTTTGGTAAAAATTTAATAAAACTATCGTTTATTCTCTAGTTAGCAACAAAAAAAGACTCAAAATAGTTAAAATCAGTTGGGAGAATAATGGAAACGAACTATGAAAATTCTATATAATTAAGCTTTAAAAACTTAGATCACATCTTCTTCTTATATAACTATATGAGTATCATCTAGAACCAGTTTCTACACTTATGCATATTACAATGTCAAGCTGACAACTAGTCCCAAATGATAAGTAGACCATTTGAGGTTAAACTTCATAACCAAAGTGATACAACCATTGTCAAACTTGGTTTGAGTTGTTATGTTTATGAAATTTGGAGAAAAAAAGAATATAAAAATATTCCAATGATATCTGGTTATGGTATGATAATTGGGCAGACTTCAGTCCTTTAATTTGAAGACCTGAGCTTATACACCTATAGCATCAAATTCCATTAAACACCAAAGTCTCTTCACTTATTTCAGAAGAGTAGTGGTCTAGAAATTTTATACGGTTTAATACCCTTTACCAATATCTTCCAAGCCTTTACACCAGCAGCAATATGGACACGATTTTCTAGAATCTACATCTTAAGGGCGTTTTTGCTAATAAATCTTACTACATCAGTCTCTAAGCAAAATCTCCAAATGTTTCTTTGTATAAACTACTCTGGAATAGAAGTATAAGCCCCAAAGATTTACTGTTTCTTGGCTAGCTATTAAAATAGATTAAGCACTACAGATTGATGGCATGGAAGCTTTGATCAATTTGTGAATTATGTCGATTGTCATCTAAAGATAGAAATCATTTATTCTTTAACTGCATTTATTCCAAAACTATATGGAGTCAATTACTCCATAAACTCGAAGCTTCCGGCAGCTCATATGATTAGGACAATGCGCTAGCCTAGATCATTAGAGTCTCCAATTTTTGGAAGGAAAGGAAAGGAATATATGGATCTTCAAAAGGAAAGGAAAGGAAAGGAATAGATGGATCTTCAAAAGGAAGCAAAATTGTAAATTTCAATGAGCTGATAACATTTTCAATGAGTTTAGAGCTTTGGTTATTGTCAAGGAAGTAGCGCACAAAGTAACAGCTCATATGAAATCATGATGTAGGCCTTAATTCAATTTTTGTTTAGATAGTATAATAGATTTATGTTTTAACCATTGTAGTGAGTAACATTGGATTTCCTTAACAGAATCCTTCTTTTGAAGTTGTACATAGTTTTACTATAGTCAATGAACTTTCTTTAAGTTTTTAAAAAATAAAGATTCTCATTCACTTTTCAATTTCATCTTAACTGGATTAGGGAGGTTATAATTACAAAATAAATACACTTAGAATACAATGATTGTCTAATAAAATTTTTGGAGTTTGCCCTCAACACCCAACCTTAAAGAGAATAAGTTTCAATGTTAAATATGTCTTACACTCCTCAAGTTTCAAGATTGCTTGAAGTCCTCAATGCTCTCTTAAACTTCATCTTGCCAATGTGCACCACATAAGCATTTGAAACACTCTAGAGCTCATTGTTGCAAGTTAATTTAATTTTTCTTGTAAGCAATGCTTGCATTATTATCTGTTTTGTGACATAAGTCTATAACTTTTGGATGTAATTATACTCTAGTCTTTTACCTCTTCTTGGGAACCTTTAAATTCAATTTCTTTCGTCTATAAAAAACAAGAGATAGAGAAACTAGAAAAAAGGGTCAAAGAAAATTGTCTCAATCGACAAAAGGACAACATAATACAAGATCTTCTGCTTCAACAATGTCTGTAAAAGGATGGGAGGGGCTTTACCCTCATTATAAAAACGATTTCGACTTAAATGCTTCAATTGGTTCCAACTTTGTTGTTTTATTTCCATTGTAATGTTTTAAACAGTGTCGTTTTGAATAGCTTATAGAAGACTCCACTCTCTAATGCTATAATATTAAACATTTTTTTTACATTAATAAATTTTTTAAATTCATAAAAAAAATGTGTACAAAGGAGATCTAATGAAGTAAATTAATACAAGCATATAAATACAATCACCTACTTTTAGAAAGGAGCTTATTTAATTTGACAAAATATGTTGCTTGTTAATAAGAATGTAGGGTGTGCTAATGCCATATGAAACTATTTTCTTCCTTTAATTGGTAATATTTACACACAATCCTTCCCACTTTTGCTAGCTAATGCCATAAGAATTATTTTTTTGTTGCTTCAACTGATAATATTCACACAATCCTTCCCACTCTTTAGCACAAGAAGACAAGGTTTAGGAGCGACTTATAAGATCATCCTCTAAATAGGAATTTCTTGTATCTCATGTGCATAAAAATAGCTCTTTCTACTAATTACCTGTATGTTGAGAATGATCTTTCATATCACAGATCAAAAGTTTGAAATTTTAATGTTATATCTATGGCAATTGGTTTAATACCCTTTACCAATATCTTTCAGGCCTTTACACCAACAACAATATGGACACAATTGTCTGGAAGTCACATCCTAAGGGCATTTTCACTAATAAATCTTGCTATATTAGTCTCTAAATAGAATCTCTAGATGTTTCTTAGTATAAACTAGTTTGGAAGAGAAGTATCAACAACAAAGCTTTAATGTTTCTTGGCTAGCTATCAAAAACAGATTAAGAACTAAAGATCAATGGCATGGGAGCTTTAATCCAATTTGTGAATTACGCTGATTGTCATATAAAGATAGAAATCATTTATTCTTTAATTGCATTTATTCCAAACTATATAGAGTTAACTGCTCCATAAACTCGAAGCTTCCAGTAGCCATATGATTGGGACAATGCACTACCTTGAATCATTAGAGTCTCCAATTTATAAAAGGATGATGGAATACTCTTCAGCACTGCTTTTACATATACGATCTACAACATATGGAAGGAAATGAATAGATGGACCCCTAGAAGGGAGCAAACTTGTAAATATCAATTAGTTGATAACATTTTCAATTAGCTTAAAGCTTATTGCCAAGGAAGCAACACACAAACTGATAGCTCATATGAAATCACGATGGAGGCTTTAATTCAACTTTTGTTTAGATAATATAATTACAAAATGAATACATTTAGAATACACTGATTGTCTATAAAAATTTTTGGAGTTTGCTCTCGACCCCCAACCTTAAAGAGAATAAGTTTCAATGCTAAATATGTCTTGTACTCCTCAAGTTTCAAGATGCTTGAAGTCCTCGATGCTTTCTTAAGCTTCACTTTGGCAATGTGCCCCACAGAAACACTTTAGAGGTCTTTGTTGCAACTTAATTTAATTTATCTTATAAGCAATGGTTGCATTGTTATCTTGTTTTGTGATATGATTCTATAACTTTTGGATGTAATTAGACTCTAGTATTTTACCTCTTCTTGGAAACTTTTAATTCAATTTCTTTCATCTATAAAAAAAATAAGAGATAGTGAAAACTAGAAAAAAGGGTTAAAGGAGCTTGTCTCAGTCAACTAAAGGGCAACAAAATACAAGATCTTTTACTTCAACATTGTTTACAAAAGGATGGAAGGGATTTTACCCTCATTATAAAAATGATGTTGACTCAAATGCTTCAATTGGTTCCAACGTTCTAGTTATATTGCTATTGTAATGTTTTAAACAATGTTTTTTGAATAGCATGTAGGAGACTCCACTCTCCACTACTATGTTATTAAACATTTTTATACATTAACGAATTTTTTAAATTCTAAAAAACATAATGTCTGCAAAGGATATCTAATGAAGTAAACCCATATAAGGACATAAACACAATCACCTACTTTTAGAAAGGAGCTTATTTAATTTGACAAAATATATTGCTTGTTAAAAAGAACGTAGGATGTGCTAATGCTATATGAAACTATTTTCTTCCTTTAACTAGTAATATTTACACACAATTCTTCCTAGTTCTGCTAACTAATGCCATAAGAATTATTTTTTTTCTTACGTTAGCTGATAATATTCACACAATCCTTCCTAATGTTTAGCATAAGAAGACAAGGTTTAGAAGTGACTTATAAGATCATCCTCTAAACATGAAATCCTTATATCATGTATACATATAAAATAACTTTTTGTACTAATTACCTGTATATTGAAAATGATCTTTCATATTACAACTCAATAGTTTGAAATAATAATGTTGTAATTATAACAATTGGAAGTTGATGCACAACACCCAAAAAAAACAATTAATGACCCAAATTATGCCATAAAATTTACTAAATAATGGAAAATTCTCTTTAAAAGGTTTGGGGATGACTAATCTGATAAATTAATCATAAGCTAGCATGTTGCAAGATAAATCTAACATTTTGGCAAGTTTCTTCATGTGCTTCCAAAAGTTCTTTATACTTCATCCGCAAACCTGACATTTCTTCTTGCATCTTTTCATATTTGGACAAACTTGTTAGGGTGTTTAGTTAACCAAAATAACCATTCTATTCTTGATCTATTCCTAGAAATAAGTTATTCCATTATTTGCTTGAATAAAATATACTGAATATATAATTTAATAGTTTACTTATTTCTTAAGTTTGGGGAATAAGTAAACTCATCATGTAGCACCCCACTCTTGCAAGACACGTACCCAATATCCTGAGTGATATCCGAATCTGTGTCCTGCGAGGGTATCATGCTAGCACACTCATTTCATCAAACTCTCGAAAACTCAGTACAAATTTTTTTACACACTTGTATGCGGAAATCAAAAAACAAATCAGGCCTACTTTAATTCATAAACATTTTCATTGAACACTCTCATTTGTGGAAAATCAACAACCAAATTCGGCCCGTTTTATTAATAAACTTTGTCAATCACAGCAGTTTCAATTATTATAATCATCAATAAATCAGTTGCCCCTTGGGCCCATTACAGATACAAAATACTTACAATTGTAATGTCATTACATTGCAAAATCATATACAAACATTTCCAATTTGAAAGTTATACACAATAGAAATATTCAAATACACAAGATACAGAAATCACGGAAGACTCAATTCGATACAAAAATAAAGAAATATAATGCAGACACAAACTAATCCTGACCTCTAACTCTTACTTGAATGTGATGGCTATACCCTTATTTGCATAAAGAGGTAACTCTTCTGATCTTGAAAAATATTGCAAATTTTAGGTGTGTTTTGCAAACTCAGTGAGTGACCATCCTCAATGGCTCACTCAATCACATAATACATACAATTCATCAATTCATCAGATTGAGTCACATACATTACACATTCACTTAAGCATATATCATATTCAGAAATCAATCAAATATTTAAATCATACTTTCGTATGCATATGCAGTGCTTATGAGACTCACTTTCAATTATTAATGTTGTGACTGAGTGCTTTTTTATTGGCCCATATCCCTTATAGATACCGAGCTAGCCTATATCCCTTATGGATATTTAGCTATATAAGATAATGTCCCATATCCCTTAGTGGATACCGGGTACATTCACAACTAAGCCTGAGGCTCTTTTCACATTCTGAGCTTTAAGGTCTTTTTCGCTGATGACTCCGGTCACAACTGCCTTTATCTTTCATGCATTCATGAAATAAAATGCATCAGTCACATAGGATCAAATAGTCACTTTCTTTCACTTTACAATGTCATCGGACTTTAGTCCAACATTCAACATTTAAGTTGAGAATCACTTTTTTTCATTCCTATGCATATTCACATTTTTCTCAGAACTAGGTCCAACATTTAACAATCAAATTAAGATATCACATATTCCGTCCAATTCACATCCAAGGAGCACTTTAATGTTCTCATTCATGCATCAAAATCATCAGACCTTCAATGTCCATAATCAACACAATCAAAGTCACATTCATAAGATAATTCAAAACATATTATAAACAAAGCAATTAGTATGTAAGACCATCCAAGTCGACTCACACTATGCTTCAGATTAGCATTTACTTCCAAGATCCAAAATCTACTGAATATGGATGTTTATCCTGCATATCAAAATTTTACAATACGCACATTGCACAGACATTATTAATAATTGCACAATCACTTAACATTTGGTTTTACACATACGTATGTGTTTAATGTCTGATGCATGCTCAATGACAATCTTGGGTATATTATCCAATTTCACATCTTATTCTCCTTTTTATATCATAATTCAATCACTCATCATTTATTTTCTAGCATTATTTTCCCTTATTATCAAATTCTCATTCACTTTAAATTCATACACTTTACTCCTCTTCTTTGAATCACAACCTCAATCATGTGAATATCTTTATTCCTAAACAAACTCATACCTTTGGTACTTTGATATCAACAATTCCTTCACTAATGTTATTCCAACATTACAAGATTACACATTATACAAACTCTCCTTTCTTCTTATAAATTTCTCCAAATTTCCAAACCTTTGGGTCTATATTCCATGATCAATTAGACAATGCTAACAAAGAAATTTGGCAATACTTTCTTCTATAAAAATGTTTCCCATTAAGTCTCTAATGATAACAAGATCATTCAATTTGGTTTAGTATTTTGAAAGTTATACTCCAATTTTTTTTGGACTGTTCTCATTCTATAATAATACACTATACTCAACTTCTACCTAGGAATTGAAAGTCTTAAAGACTGAATCAAAATTTGATTTCTTAAGATAATTTATATCCCTACGTCTCTAGTTTACTCCAAATTAAAAATCATTTCATTTGGATAACTAAAAAAAGATATTGTCAAAATACCGAAGTTTTCCTCATGAAATCTTTCTAATCATTAAATTCTATTTAAGAGCACAGTGTCACGATGTGACAATTAAGTTGTGCTCCAGCAATTAACACTCACAGGCGTGAGAGAGAGGAGTCATGGTTGTGAGGGAATCATGGGTGTGAGAGGGTGTGAGAGAGAAGAGTCATGGGTGTGAGGGAATCACAGGTGTGAGGAGAGGAGTCATAAGCGTGAGAGAAGAAGAACAACTGAGAAAGTCGCACACTCTCACTTCAAACCCTCATAACTTTCAATCCAGAGTTCCAAAATTTTCAAACTTTATATCATCTAAAATCTAAAGGAAAGATCTACAACTTTCATGAAGAAATTTTGTCAAAATCTTTCTAGATCAATACAGTTTAATTATAGAACTTTCAGACTACATTTTTACCCTTTTTTCTTTAAAATCAGCATCTCTAATTTTTCTTCTCTCAAATTCTCTCTCTCATTGATTTTAGATGGCTAGGATTTTTGGTGGGATGTAAATCAATGTGTTATGAATCCAATGGTTCAGGTCCCATGTCATTTGGAGGATAGAAGAAGGAGATATAGCCAAAAGATCAAAGGATGTTGCATCAGCCTCCAACCTCATGCATGATTGCGAGTTTACACTTGAACACGTGATCGCGAGTCTCCAAATGTTTGAAGGAAAATCATGATCGTGCATGAGCACGATCACGAGTTTTCATTTGCTGGTGCTTCTCCTTCTTACGATTATGCAACTTTTCTTCTTCTTTCTTTTCTTTTTAAACCAACTTCTCTAACTTATTTCAACCTCCATTTTCAACTTCCATTCAACTAAAATCATTCACAACACAACTCCAAAATCCTGATTAAAACACATACATCAAAAATAGAAAATTCATTCACTCTTCTTCTTCATGTTCTGTGTTTCCTTCCACTACTGAAATTTTCATCTCATTTACATTTTGTATTTTCCTTTCTAACTTCCATTCAACTCCAATCTTTCACAAACAAAATCCAGAATCCTTGCTTAACCAAAATCATTAGAAAAAGAAAAAGGTCATTCACCCATTTCATCTTTAATATTTCACCCATTACACTCTTTCATCTTCATCAACAATTTCATTTCATCTCAACTTTTCATTTTAATCCTATTGAAAGCACGACATCGTCTCACTCTATGATTTCCTTAACTTTAAACCTATGTTTGTTCATCCTCAAATCTCCAAAAATATTCACATACGTATACATATATATACACAATGAAAAAGAAAACAAAGTATATATGTCCCTATCACTTTCATAATTTATGCACTCTTCTCTTGCATGAATTCAATGATCTTTCTACTCAAATCATCTCTACACTATCATATCATATAATAATCCTCAAATACATAAGAATAACACATCTGAATTTTTTTTATCTAATTTGAATAGTATTCATGAAAATGGCACTATTTTCATGATTATGCAATGTCAAATAAATCATCAAATTTGTCTCATATTCCTACTTCTCATAAGGATTAACACGATACTTACTTGTTAAAACTCTAAAATCTTCAAATATTAAGAAGCCCTAATTTTCATGCAACTCACATACACCATTATAGAGGTTGGCAAGCTTCAGTTTTTCTTCAGAAAAATGAAAGAATTCGAAGTTGGGAGCACTAAAAAGATAGATGAAAACAAGGTTTAGCTTTGGTGGAGTTTTGATTAAAAAAACTCTAAGTTAAAGAAAAACTTGAGGAAGAAGCTACGAGAAGGATGAAGACAAGAATACAGTACTTGATCTTTCAAAGTTAAGA
>JAOSBK010000008.1:39445182-39465894 GCA_027568895.1 Erythroxylum shatona | reverse complement strand
CGTGTATGCTATTTGTTATAGAGGAGCAACTGGAACGTCAACTTCCAGACGTTGCCGGATCTTCCAGGCATTAGCTTTGGGAGCAACCTGTGAGTCAACCTAGATGATTTCCTAGGATTGATTTGCTTTGAAATTGTTTGATATGTTAGCTTCCAATTATAAAGTATTTGTGATTTGATTGAATTCCGGGCTTAAAGTCCGAGGAGTTTGTTAAGTGGATATGGTATTGGAAGTGCTTTGTTTTGATCTGAAATTCTGTATAATACGTGGTTTCTTAACGAAAGTTGAATGCCAGACTTAGGTCCGATGATAATGAGTTTCTGATTAAATATTGCATATGATTATCTGATATGACATAATCCGTATTTGGCGCATTTCATAAAATGCATGCTCAGATAAAGGTGTTGTGACTTGAGTGGCTAATGAAGCGCTTCCACGTAGAGCTTGGCTCCGTGACATATGTTTTGTGTACAGAGCTTTGCTCTGTGATTCTGTTCCGACTGAGCCTTATGGGCCAGTAATTGTGTGTAAGGATGTGATGGCTACTCAGTCACAACAATAACAATGAATGTGAGTCTCATGCATATAACATTATAAGATTGAATCCAGTGAATGAATATTTGTGAATTATGTGATATGTACGTTTGATCCGTTGAACTCATCAATGATGGTTCACTCATTGAGTTCGTAAAACTCATCAAAATTACAACGTTGTCTTTTCAGGACAGAGAGGTGATTCATTTCACTAAGAAACTCCACTGTCGTACAGATTGTGTTTTGGCGAGTGAGGTCATGGCTCAAAAGTCTATCAGCTGGGACTCTTGGATGACTTAGATAGATTTGATACATTTGCTCTTTCATGTAGGACTTTTGTATTAGGTTTTTGATGATGTACATAAGGAAAACATGAAAGACACAATGTCATCTTCGATTTTGTGAAAGGAAATGAGGAAAGAGTAGTTTCAACAAAAAAAAAAACATATTGTGATCTTCTTATGATTCCTTATAAGTGCATATTGATATGATGCCATATGAAGTGAATGTAGTGTTCGCACGTAGCTCACCCTTAACGTAGGATATGTACCGGAACGACCTCTGGGCATCCTGGTGTATGCCCTGCGGTAAGGGGGTGCTACAACACATGTCATCCAAGGAGATAAGCTACATGTCCTCTTATGTGGCTGCCAAATGTCATCAAAATCCTAAGCCATTTGTCACTCAATCACTACTGTCATTCGTCACTTAATTGTCAATGCCAAATGTCACTCATTTTATAGACTTAGTCATCCTAATTTTCATTATTGGATATTAGAACTTTTGAATAAAAATCCTACAAGGATTTATGAAAATTTAAGAATGAGAAGGACAATCTTCTTGAGCTTGTTTGATGAGTTGAAGAGTTTAGGAGGCTTAAAGGCAACAAATCATTTGACTGTGGAAGAGCAAGTAGCAATTTTCTTGATGACTATAGGGCATAGTGAGACAACTATAGTCAATGTATAATGCTTTCAACATTCGACCTGGACAATTTCGAATTACTTTCAAAAAGTCTTATATGCAATTAATCGTCTTCCAAAAAGAATCATTACTTTACCATCTTTTACTAATACACCTCCTAAGATTCAACATAATTCAAAATTCTTTCCATATTTTCAAGTACATTCATATATTTAATTACTATTTTAATTATGTCCTTATGATTAAATTTTATTTTAATATAATTTTTATTTTTTAAGATTGTATAGGAGCAATAGATGGTACACATATTGATGCACATGTTCCGATTGATGAACAAATACCTTACAGGGGCAAAAGAATTAATCCAACCCAAAATATTATGTGTTATTGCTCATTTGACATGTGTTTTATATATGTAATGGCTGGATGCAAAGGTACTAGAAATGACTCTCGAGTTCTTTTGAAAACAGTGACAAATCCAACGAATCAATTTCCTATGCCTCCACAAGGTATTATATTGTTTTAAATAAACATAGTAATTATGATTCATTTTTAATATCTTTTTGTCAATATTATGTTCTTTTTTGTTAATATTTTTAATACCTAGGCTAAATGTACATTTTAATTCATCACTCTTCCAATTGTAACAATTAACTCAAAATTACTAATTATAATCCATCAAACCAAAATTCAAGACATAAACAATACAAAATCATATCATAATCCTTTTAAACCTTTCATACCTTGAAATATGTCAATTAAGTGCATATACTATCTTTGCAATGTTTTATAAATCAACATTCCTGTGTGTATATGCTCATGTTATGCATGTGAATGAAATTCACCTCATAAATTCTAAAATGATATGACTCAAAAGTCTAACATTCTAACCCTCAGTAAGTTTTGGAAACTGACTATTACAAATTAAACACCTTTCATAAACATTTGTGATGAATGTCCCCCAATCACTCAACTAGGTCATGTTTTTATTAATAGGCTAATCAAAATTCCAATGATTAACAACTCGTCAAATGAGATTTTTTTTTCTTTTTTGGAATGTTATTATAGCCTATTGAAGCGAAGACAAACATTTGTGATGAATATCCACCAGTTACTCAGCTACATTATATTCTCAACTAGCTACTATCTCTATTCGTAACCTAAAGGCCAACAGAATAGTTATTTGCTTAAGATATACTTTTTTCACATTTTATTAACCACCTCATTTCTTTTACTAATCATTTTCATTAAAATATCCTAACAAAATTACTTATTCAATTGACCTATGATTATAAATGTATGTAACAAATTTATTAAGGTGAGCAAATTAATGTTAGATCCTAATAACATGCATATTTAACTAAAGATACATAGAAAACAAATTGCACAAGCTAATAGATCGTTATAACTTTGAAGACTATCTTCGAAGTGAAAGTAACTATGTTAAGTCCTAGCCACTGATACATCCACATGATTCACACCATGAAACCCTAAGAAAAAAACTAACATAAAATATGAAAAATTCACATTCAAAATAAAAATATAGTGTAAACCTCTCCATGCTTGGACAACACATTTTCCTCAATGTGAGAAGACAAACAAGACATAAGGTGGGAATAATACAAAATAATAAGAAAAAATAAAAATAAAAATACAAGGGTTGGAGAATAAAATCGTCATTGTGATTGAGGTGGTGATGGCGATGGTGTTGGAGGTGGGATTTCCATGCCTTGAGCAATAAAGTATTTGTAAATTCTTCAGATGTCTCGACATTGTCTTCTCTGCTCCTTCACGATCTCCTTTAACACCTTGGCATTATCTGCAATTAGTTTGTTAGTGTTCAAAATTGTGTTAAGTAACTTCTCCTATCTGGCTTCTTCTTCTTTTCTGAATTCTTCACTGGTGAGCTCCTCCTCTTATTTTTGTAGAGTTGCTAAAAACTAACCTATCCTGCCCTGTCCTTAACATGTGATTTTGCATCATATCTGAAAGTTCCATATTGTAGGACTTCAAGATCTCAACTCTCGTCAATGATGAGTGTTAATAAACTTAAGAAGATGCATAGTTAATCTTCATAGTTAACACCATAACAATCTGCATTAACGGTAACCATATACTCTATGCTAAGATTATTGCTTATCTTTTTTAGAGGAGCAATGAGAGCATTAAAAATGTGGGTGGATGTATAAACTTTGATGCTATTATCCATGCACCCAAAAAAAAAACTCCTTCATCGAACACTTGTTGTTTTCACTTTTGTCAAACACGGTTTGACACATGAATTTGTGTAGCAATAAGTGTTCATGGCTATGGATTATGTTATTATGTGCACTTTTAATGTCAAAGTTTTCCAACCCTATCAGTTGGGCCCAATAACATATGACACGGAAGTCATTATGCTGGTCCACTATGGTTGATTTCGGGAATCTACAAATTTCATATAAAGTTTCATAATTTAACTCATACGGTCGACCCTGCAACTGAAACCATAATTCTCTCAGGTTACTTTGCTTAAATTGGAGGGATGTGAAGAATTGAAGGGTAAGTTCTTCATAAATGACAAAATCAAAACCCATAAATTTCTCCTGTTGAATTCTTCTCCTAAGTTTTTAACCTTTTCTCTCAATCCAATTCTTTCTAATATTTCAATGTCCAAATATCTAGGCAAAACAATCTTTTTAAGGCTAAGAGTTTGGAAATGGCTACCTTCCTCTTCTGAGTAGATTAAGAAGGGTGCTCCATAATCCGCAGATAGATTCCTTTGTCCACACCCTGATGTTTGCACTTGCCCTTTGGTTAAGTGTGTTTGACCATCTACTTGATTCACAGTCCCATTTGGAATGAGAGATGTGTGAAGAATGTACGTAGAGAGAGAATTTTAAGGAGGGTAGTATAGAGAAGTGAGAGGATTTGAGCTTATTGATTCTAGAGAGAGAGTGAGAGAGTTTTGTGGGTAATAAAAATGAGGGTGAGGGTGAATATATAGGTTAGGGAGGAAAAAGAAGGGGAAAAATTAGGAAGAAGGCTTGAAAATTCAGCATGCCTATTCTGCCCATTGTAAGTCACAACTGTGACAAAGAGGAATTCTAATGGTCGAAATTGTTACCTAAGATTTCATAATCATGGAAACAGATTCAAAATAGGGTCACCATCATAACAAAGACTTCAAAATTGAGTCACAATCGTGACCAACACAAGGAATTTTTACACTCCTTTCCCTTTTTGATTCTTTTCTTCATGTCACTCTCGAATTCCTTCCCTACCTCATATTTACATGATCACCTCAT
This sequence comes from Erythroxylum shatona, assembly GCA_027568895.1. Lineage (NCBI taxonomy): Eukaryota > Viridiplantae > Streptophyta > Magnoliopsida > Malpighiales > Erythroxylaceae > Erythroxylum > Erythroxylum shatona. The sequence goes on along the minus strand of JAOSBK010000008.1, from coordinate 39,461,149 downwards.
CGGTCTGCCTTCCATACCCTTCCAACCTATTGTGAAAAAGAGAGACCAAGAAAAGTAGCTCAATTTCCAAGATATTAACCTATATCGAAAAACACAAAAAAATAGAATTGAAAATCTAATCTAAAGTAAAAGATAAAACAACAAAAAGTTCAAATCACAGATTGCCTCCCATGTAGTGCTTCATTTGCTGTTGTTAGCTCAACATACTTCTTTTGCTCACAGTGGTTTAGACGAATCATTTATTTATAGTGTCACTATAGGTTTCATAACTTATGAGTGAGCTACCAGACTGTGCACGCCCCTACCTTTCTTTCTCGTCTTCTTCTTTCCATTACTCTTTCAAATTTGTAGCTTTTTTGGTGGGTCCTTGTGAGTATAACTCTGCTTAACTTTTTCATAAGATTCATTTCTCTTAATAATGTCCACAGATTTGAAAAAATTTCTTGTACCATCAGACACTTTAAATGAAACCTTCTCATTCCCCACTCTTAAAGTTAACTCACCTCTATCAATATTGATAAGAGGCCAAGCAGTAGCTAAACATAGTCATTTGAGTATAAGGGGTGTCTCCAAATCTTCCTCTATGTCTACGATGATGAAGTCCATGGGAAAGGTGAATTTTTCAACCTTAACAAGAATGTCCTTAACTATGCCCCTAGGGCGGTGGATTGATCTATAACTCATTTGCTCACACACCCTAATTGGTGTTATTTCACCTAACTCCATATTTTTACATAAAGTGTAAGGCATCAACCTTATATCATCTCCTAAATTTGCAAAAATCCTTATCTACTTTGACACTACCAATAGTATAAGGAATGTAAAAATCCCTTAGATCGTCTTACTTCTGTGGTAGTGTAGCCACTTCATTGGAGTTCTCTTTACTTAAAACTTCACGTCCCGACTTCTTCAGTTCCTCTCTATTTACTAACTTCTCTTATATGGATTCCACAAAGGCAAGTCATGTTTTCAGTTGCTCTATTATATCAAGAACCTTATTCAACTCTGCTTCCTTTAGCTTTCACTGCGATAGAATAGGGTATGGAATTGCAGGACTATAATCTTTGATCTTCATCAGGTTATATTTACTCTACAAGGAACTTTCATTAGCCCTTTTATTTTCTTCTTCCCTTTCTTCTTAAACTTTATTGAGCTTATTTTCAGTGACCTAGGTGATTGTCCTTATCCTTTCCTTCAGATTTGTTTTAGTATTGCTCAGAATGCTCCCCACACTTCATGTTGACAATGCATTTGCCAATTGGTTCATTTGGACTTTTAAGTTTTGGATGGAAGAGGTATGATTCTTGGTTACTTGTTTGAACCTTTCTTCTAACCTCTTGTGAGCTTCATTAATGCTTCCAATCTTATCCAAGATTTTGTCTAATTTAACATCCATGGAGTTTGGTTTCTCTTGTTGGAATCTATGTGGCATTTAAAGTCAAAATTGACCTCCTATATTATTTGACCAAGAAAAGTTTGGGTGGTTCTTCCACCCAGGATTATACATGTTTGAGTAAGGATTGTTCTTCCCTCCTTGACCAAACTGTGCTTCCATATAATTGAGTTATTCTGGTTCATTGTTTTGCATTAAAAATTAGTGAATGGTACATCTCTGCCTTAACAAGAGCTGAAGAGGAGGCTTTCATATTATTACGTTGTCGCGTTAAGTTGTCAATTTTGGCGTGGATTTCCCTTACTGAGTTAACAGTTATGGTTCTGTTTTGCTCTTGAGGAGTTGTGTGTTATCTACTTTTGTCCATCATATAAAGACGACTAATACTCGCCATCTCCTTCAACAGTTCCTCTGCTTCCTTAACCATTTTCTTCATTAAAGATCCTCTAGATGCTGTATCTATGGTGCCTCGTGATGGTGCAGTAACTCCATTGTAGAAGGTCTACAGTAGGAATTCCTTAGGTAAGCTGTGGTGATGACACCTCCTTTTTAAATCTTTATACCTTTTCCATGCTTCGTAAAGCGACTACTTATCATTTTGTTGGAAATTCATGATTTCCTTTATCAATTTTGTCCTTTTAGTAAGGGGAAGTATTTATCCAAAAACTTACACACTAATTACTCCCAAGTTGTGACATTTTTGGCACTCAATGAATGATACCATACCTTGGCTCTATCCCTTAGGATATTCAATGGTCAACTTGTAGAATTGCATATTGGTTTGTAGAATGTTTAGCAAGGCTGGCTTAATCTCAAATAAGGCTGCTTGAATTGGTGGTGAAGTCATGCCTTGATTTGCATCGTTGAACCGCGATCTCTTGAAATCAATAAGGGCTCGGTGTTAATTTCCTTTGTTAAATTCTTAATGAAATTCTTCCACCATTGGTTCTACAATTTCTTCTTCTTGGTGACTTGCTCATCAAATTGCTCATTCTAAACAAATGAGTAACTCTTGATCATCAAGTTCTAAGGTTTCGACAATCCGACTTGAACTCTGAGTAACTCTTGTGTTCATACTACCTCATGGACATAAGAGAGGCAAAAATTCCTTACACTAAAGGAATCCAACTAGTCGTAACTCCTCGACAACAGTGTCAAAAACTTGTTAAGCAAGTTTTACAATTATAAAACCCTAAATGTTTCACAAGCACACGAGTCATAAGCGTAGTAGTTAAGGTGTCGATCCCATGAGGAATTTGCTAAACTAATTGAATCCTAACATTGTCTTAGGTCTAAAAATTGTAATTAAAATGAAAATAAAATGACAGAAAAATAAACAATTGAATATGGATTAATTGAGAATGAAATTCAAAAATTAATGCAAGGAAATCAAAATTGAGCATAACCACTTAACAATCCAAAATCACATAAGGAAGATTAACCAATAATGAGAAGAAGGGATTTATCCTATCGTCAATTGCTAACTTAACTTTGAGTTAATGGGTATCGATCCTAGAATTTCACAAGGTTGATTATCCTCTTTCGAGACCTAATCATTAAACCCTAAATCATAATCCCTATTGAATTCGAAGATCTGAAATTACAATCTCTCGATTAACAAAATAACCCACATTCTAATTAGTTCTTAAGCATTATAGTAGACAATCAGGTCATCACTCAAGGTCTCTCTTCTTATAATTATCGATTTGATTGTTTATGTGATCTATTAGGTTGTTAACTTTCATTACCTAACCTAATCATGTTACTATCGGTTCACTCTCTCGATTTGCTATCGAAGTGTGAAAAAATGAAAAACAAACACAATACCCAAACATATTAACATCAAAAGCAATCAAATCACAATTGATTAAAGAATAAATCCCAAATGAAGTTTAGAACATGCTTAAACAAATATTGATCATCCTCATATTCATCTCATATATTAAATGAACCAAACAAAAAGATAAAATGAGAAATTAACTTGGAAAGGATGGCTAAAGGTGGTTGCTGCAACTCTTCTTCTTCTTCTTCTTCTCTCCTCTTTTCTCTTCTCTCTCTTCCTTGGCTCTTTCTTGAAATGGTAAGATCGAGGCTTCCACATTAGGTCATTTCGTTTTCCATTTATAGTGTTTTTATCTTTCAGTGTAAAAACTATGTTTTACCCAGGCCAAAAAGTCCCACAATTTTGGCCCTTGAAAATGAGTATGAAATGAGCTTTTGTCATGATCGTGGAAAATTTAGTCAAGATTGTGGCCATGTTTAGGTTGCTTCTGTCATGACCATGACTGGGATGTCACGATCATGACCTTGGCTTTTCTTCTAAGCTTTCTCCAATGTCTCTCGATTTTCTTCATTTGATCTCAAAAACTAACAAACACATCAAAATACCTCAGATGCAAAAAATTAAAGTCCAATAATATGCTCCAAATCACATAACAATCAAAAACACAATCACTTAATCATATTGACACAATTCTAAACCTAAACATGCATAAATCATCTCTATCAACAACTAAAAACACACTAAACTAACCATTAAAACATAATGTAAACTATAACTATCAAGGACAATATAACACCCACATACCCCTTGGAATGATATATGGATGGTACCTAAGACAGGACTTAAAAATAGCAAAACAATTCAAGGCATTATCAGAAATTCAAACAATCAATAATTACGTTTCCATACATATTCAACTTTAAATAGAATTTAAACAGCACACTGAATTTATTCAAATACAAGCTTCAATTACAACACCATCTTAAATCAAAGTTTTTGCATTATAAACCCTTAAACAAAACAATACATATCTTAAGTTCAAATACACTCTGTATTACAATATTTACAAACTTTTAATAAAATACATCATGTCTCATATTATTACATACAACACAAACCTACATTCCCAAAACAAAACACATTCTTCATTGGCCATCGTGGTTGTTATTGTCCCAGTCTTCAAATCCTCCTATCTGAACCTACACAGGGCAAAATCACCGTGCTAAGCAAAAAGCTTAGTGGGGAATAAACTAAATAGGATATAAACTGAAAATTGTTTCAAATAGTCATCCAAACATTCATATTCAAAATCACATCAAATTATAAGCAATGTTTAGTTATCCATTTTGAAATCAAACCAAAATATAATGAATCTTAGACCAAAATATAACATATCAAAACAGGTTGCACATTTGGTTATGAGCGAAAATCACCAATTTCAAAGCTGAATATTATAATATTAGAACAAAACTTGTCTGTAACAATTCATAATTTGTTTATTTCAAAACAGAGCTCAAATGTTTTAGATCAATGCTTATTTATATCAAAACTGAGCGTATAACAAAATACAAATCGAGTTAGTATGTTAATCCTTTATACATAAGTGGTTAATAGGACTAACACAGGAGATATTGTAACATCTCACTACCATAAGGTATGTTGGGCCCCATTTTCGGAGACCAATTATCGTTTCGGAGTCACAAAGCGTGAGCGGTTTCCTTGTAGGGTTATTTCAATGAACCCTCATTAGCCGTCATCTCCCAAGGGTGGCATTCCCACACCAGCCAATCACCAGCATCACAATTTCACTTCTTCAAAAGTATTATATCTCTACGTCTCTAGTTTATTTTGAGATAAGGACCACCTCATTCGGAGCTCTATAGCTCAAGATATGCTTAAAAACCCAAGGTATGTTCATAACCCAGTTATGCTCTTCCAACCGATCCCTCATTTTATTTCCATCAATATTTTTCAAATCAACACCAAAAGCTATTAATTTTTATGGATAGGTAGAAAAATTCATTATGAATCTATTGCTTTAAGAATCATTTCATTTGGAGGTCGTTTGATGAAGTTATGGCGAAAAGAATCAAGTATATTATATCCTCAATCATATTGTACCTCTCTTGGGAGAATTGGTATAACTTTCTCTAAAAACCTCAGATTGCGGTCATTCTTGATGGTTTGAAAGAGGATTTCTAGATCTAGAACTTTTATACAGAGCTAAAAGTGAGATTTTGCTATCTAGAGGGTCAAAAATGCAAATTTCTGCAATTGTACAGTGTATGACATACATGTCCGCCTAACGGACATTCACGGGGTTAGAGGTCATTTTTCACCCGAGAAGGTCCGTTTAATGGACTTAATGTCCGTTAAATGAACATTAGTGAGGCTGGGTGTCCTCACGGACCTGAGAAGGTCCATTTAACAGACCTAATGTCTATTAAATGGACATAGGGGTTACCCAAACCCTTCCAAATCCTCTCCAATGCTTCCTACAACCATTCTAATATTACTTTCACTCATAATCTTTACAAATTCACTTCTTCTAGCGCAATACCATTTCATATCCATTCAAACACCAACTTTATTCCATTAAATCCTCTAATCCTTACTCATTTGATTCATCAAACCACAAATTCTCATCATTTACCATAGATATCCCTGGGTATACATCCCATACAACATCACCACTTATAATGCTCATATCTCTCAACTCCGATATCCAAAATTTACATACTTTACATTGTTGGAAAGCTAAAAGGATAAAATACAACTTCCAAGAAGACTGCTTTGTCTAATACAACCTAGATTAATCCAGTTTTCCACCTAAAGTCAATACACAATATTACCCCTATGACAACTTGAAATATGCAATGTACAACTACAAGATAAATAAGCACAAACACAAGGGAAACTTCTTCAATTCTCAATACATTTCTAAATCAAAATGAAGCTCATACATAGATTTCATACATAGCTTTAATTACATATCAACATTACATCAAAGTCTTTGGATGCTCAATGTTTGATATGCTTATAAAACTATCCAAAAGTCTAGTCACTAACTTAGTACAAAAGCTAAACTATCTTGGAATTTGTCCAAATGCCTTGCAAGGATCATTGATCTTCTCGATCTGCACCTAATGAGGAAAAATAATAGGTTGATCTGCATAGCTCAGTGGCTAACGTATTTATAGTCATCGGTAATTTACCACAAATTCAAGCATATGTATATATATACATATATCTAGCAATTCAATCATTTACAAATTTAACTTAAAACTCATAATTAAGCAAGTATTTCATAACACATAACACAGACTTTAGCCATTAAGCAAACCACTCAAATACATCATGCTTGGCAACTCAAAATGCAATGCATAAACCAATGGCTTGAAGGTTCCATGGAAACAGAATGGAGAAATCGAAGTTTGCATCATGAATAGAATGAGTCCATTTTCGGAGATCATATGCCACAAACGGGCAGTCAGGAGAAGGCTCTTGTTAACGTGCACATAACGAACAGAATGATTCCACTCTCCCCAAAATAAAAGCACATAATCTTGCTCAAAATCGTGTTATCATATGTTCATACTCTCATGCTTTTTCTTCTTTTCATTTAATACAAAATGTTATAACCTCTTCCAAGGTATAACATAATTACAATGCATCATGCATTTCCAATCAAGTCACGACAATTTGATTTCAAGCAAATCCATTTCAAGAAATCAACATATACACACATAAGCAAGAATTTGCCTAATCACACAATAACTATAAATACATTACCCACCTAATTAGTTTGCAAAATCCAAGTCAAGCTTGCCTTTCCTCTTGCTCTTAGATTGGGTTTCCTTGATTTCCTAAATAAACCAAATTTCCCATTCAATCAAATTTTCCATAAAATTCAAAATCTTCAAAATCACAAAAATGAAATAATTGCTAAATTGAACTTAACATTAACTTACCTATGGTCTATCTAAGTTAAAAAGACCAACAATTAGTTTAGAAACCCTAAAATCAAATGGGTTCCCTTAAATCATCTTCTTCCAATACAACACCCATTCTCTACACAAAACTATTTCTCTCTCTAACTTTTTATCTAACAAAGAACAAAGAAGAAGATAAACTTACATTGACAAGATGATTTCCCTTCTTTTCTTCTTCCTTTCTCCCTTTCCTAGCTTATCCTATGATTTTCTCCTTCTCCTCTTTCTCTCACATTTTTTCTCCTTTCTCTAAGGCTTCTCATGTTTCTATCTCCCTTCTTCTAATTCAAGCCCCCTTTTTATTTGGCTTTCTTCCCATTTTGCTCCTCATTAAACTTATCCTTCCACATTTACCCCTCTTTTCATTTAACACAAGCATATCAACCATTTAGCCTATTATACACCATATTAATTCTGACTTAATTTTAACACTTCATTCTAATTTAAATCTTTTAATTTCTATTCATAGTTGCTAATTTAATGACTCAACTCTAAAAATAATGAAACGAATAAATCAATAATAAAAAAATTTGAGGTCCAACAAGAATGCCCCATTAATTAACAAATTTAAGTGATTGACTCTACACAAATGATGGTTGGGACATTAAATATAAACACATCCTATTTTTAGCACTTGGAAATGCTTGAGAAATCTTCATTCAATACCTACAAGATTTGGAGGCACTTCCTTTTACACCACTTTAATAACCTTTAAGGGGTACTATTGTGAGACTTTTATTTTCTCTTTTCAGTGTTCCTCACGAATTGAAAATAAGCAAACTTTATGAATGAGAATGTTCCCAAGACTCATAGCAAATGCTTTGGCTGAATTGCTTAGTCTGTTTTGCAAGTGGATTGCTGTCCTCCATACCAAATCTCATGGGAAGTTCGGAAAGGTCATGCTTTTAGCTATGCAAATTTGCGTTAATGTGAATGTAAAGGTATAAGTTTCAACTACTCTCCCCTTTCTATGTTTCTAAGTCCTTTGCTTCACAACCAATTTAAAAGTTAAGGAAAGAGAAAGAACAACATAAACAATTTATACCGGTTTGACTTATAATGAAGCCTACGTCCAGTTCCCAAATGTCCAACTTGAATGTTTCACTAATAAAACTCCATGTAGTAAGTTGACGAGTCTCTCCAAGCTCACAACTTAGTAGTATTTATCAAGCCTTTACAAGTTCTTAGCTAATGTAAGTAGGGTTTGCTTAATTTGAGTTTCAATAAATATCGATCTCCCTCTAAATATAGTTTTTTCACTTTTTAAAGCTCAAAATTAATAAGGTATAACTTTTTGAGAACAAATATTGATGCTATTGATGTATTTCCATAGTCTTTTGTGTAATCAAATGAAGTAGCTTTCCTTTTAATAGAGATTCCCTTCAACTAGCCATTGCTTCAAATTTGTCATCCACTAATTGGCTGAATCATCTTTGATTATGTTATAATGTTTTTCTCACTATCTTTGATAGAATCTTCAAGTATCTAGTTGTTTGAACAATCCTTTGACTATGTCTTCAAAGTCGACTATTGAATTGGTTAAATAGCATGAACCTTTGTCATAAGAGCTTATCTATTCTAGATATTGCGGAATTGTTTCTTACTGTCAAAGTGAATTTGTTAGACTTATTAATGTAAAATAGGAAAATGTTTTTTGTTTTATTTGAATTGATAACATCTTGAATATCTTTATCTTTTAGAAGGAAAAGGATAATCCAATAAATTTGAATTTTGAAATCTTAAGTAAATATTATTGATTGTTATTATAAAACATCATTGATTTAAAAGCCTTGAGCTAACAAGTATCTCACACCTAATAGCATGACCAACTTATGCTAACCTTAGCAAAGGATTTTAACACAATGAATGAAAAAAAAGGAAAGAATATCTAAGTGATTAAATCAGGAATCAAAGAAATAAAAAGCACTTGAGTCAAAGAACACTCTCCTGTGTGTGCATCATCATTAGAACATAATCATGGAGAGTCTTCAAACAAAAAAATTTGTTGCTGAACTCTATAAGTAATCTCTCAAATCACAAAAGTAAAAAATTCAGTCCAAATTATCACACAGTTGATTACATCTTGATATACACAAAGTCCTTCGTTGGACTCTATTTTTAGAGCCCAACATTAAGAGTTATAAGACTTGAGCGTGCGTATTACCTTATAAGGTTATTTCCATGAACTCTCATTAGCCATCATTTGTTCATCTTCCTTCTTATAACATCCCAAAAATCTCTATGTTCATAACCAATTCATGCTCTTCCAACCATTTCCCTCACTTTCTTTTCTATCAATATTTTTCAAATCAATACCATAGCCTGCCAATTTTTATGGAGGGTTAGAAAAATGTGTTAGGAATCTATTGGTTCAAGAATCACTTCATTTGGAGGTCGAATGATGAAGTTATGGCCAAAAGAATCAAATATGTTTATGTCATAAATCATATTGTACCTATCTTGGGACAATTGGCATAAATTTCACTAGAGTTATCGGATTGAGTCATTTTAGGATGGTTTCAAAGAGGACTTGAAGAGAGATTTTTGCCATCTAGAGGGTCAAAATCTTGAATTTCCAAGAGTATAGATGGATCAGACGAAATGATTCAGTATAAAATGAAACAGACGAAGGAATTCAATCTAAGATGAATCAGACGAAGTGATTCAGTCTACAATGAACCAAACGAAGTGATTTAGTCTAGGTTGAATTAGATGAAGGGATTAAATCTAAGGTGAATCAGACGAAGTGATTCAGTCTAAGATGAATCAGACGAAGTGATTCAGTCTAAGATGAATCAAACAGACGAAGTGACTTAGTCTAAGATGAATAAGATGAAAGAATTCTGTCTAAGATGAATCAGACGAAGGGATTCAGTCTAAGATGAATCAAATGAAGTGATTTAGTCTAAGATGAATCAGATGAAGGGATTCTACAAGGTCTTTCTCATTTCAACAAAAGTTCTAAATCACTAACTACACTCTCCAAAGCACCTCCAATGGTTCCTACATCCATTCTAACATCACTTTCAATCATAATCTTCCTAAATTCACTTCTTCTGATGCAATATCAATCTTTAAACATTCAGTTACAAATTGTTCTGTGTATACATCCTATGTAACATTACCAACTTATAATGATCATATATCTTAACTTTGATATCCAAAAATTTCATACTTTATATTGTTGGAAAGCTAGAAAGATAAGCTACAACTTTCATGCATAACTTTGGCTAATTCTTTGTAGATTAATACATATTTGCCCTTGAACTCAGAAAATTACCCCTATGGAACTTGGAATGTCTTGAGCATAACCATTCAACTACCAATATTATTTAATTAAACTCTCTAATTTCTACTCATTTGTCTCATCACTTACAACTAATTTTCATCATTTATAAAAAATACTATCTTTCTTTTCTATAACATCTCGCTTATATATATATATATATATATATATCAACAACTGAAGTTTATAATTCATCATCTCAGGTTGATAACTTTTTCAATTATACCTAATTTCTACTCAGCATCATCCATACACAATTCATATTCCACTAACATCCAAAGATAAGTGTTTTACAAAGCTTTAATGACATTTCAAGTCATAATACATCAATGTCTCAAAATCTCAAAATACATAAGATACTTGAACTAATAATTCTTAAAATGTAGCCAAAGCCTCATGGTTACAAAATCTTGCTTAAAATACAACATATGCAACTTGGAGTGATGCCTGGACTCTCAATCACTCGATCTCTTGCTCATCAGTTAGAGATGAGAGGAATGGGGGTAAGTTTGAAAGCTCGTGGGTAACAAGTTTATAATAGAAAATAAGCAAAACCTTTGAAATGTTAATTTGTCAATACAAAGTTCTAAATAAATTCATAAAACATATCGTTTTCAAATTCATAACCAAAATTCCCAAACCACAGATCATGAATACATCAAACTTGTTAACATCTGATGAGCACATAAACACATTAAAATGGTTTAGGTGGATCCAAAATAGAATGTACTACACATTTCCACATAATGTTCTTGTGTAACTATGAACAGAACGTATTATCGCAATCCCACGTAATGGTTTTGCATAGCCATGAACTTATGGGAGTCCATAAAGGAGCTCTATGCCACTAGTGGGCAGGTGGGAGAAGCCCTTTCGTCAAAGTACACTTGACTTAACTTAGGAGAGGACCACAAACCCACATAATCATGCATTTCACATCTTGTAAACTTGTTGCCCAAAATGGAAAATTTTGGAAACTTGTTTTTCATGAACGTGAGATAATTTGAAACCCATTTCTGAAAACATGATTTCATAAATATGTTGTGTTACACCCCAAAATTTTCTTGGAAGTTAGAACTATTAAATGAGAAATTATTGGCAATTATTCATGTGTAAAGAAAATAATAATTCTTGAACTTGAAACGAAGTAGAAAGGATAGTTAGGACAAGATGGGTTATATGTGAAATATTGGAAGTTATAAGTTCAAACATGATCATTGAGTATGCTTCGATGTTTTAGCCATAACGTTTTCTCTAGTTGTCAGAATGAGGTGATTTTTGATTTGCAGTAAACTAGAGAGATAGATCTAAAAATTATGTGATGAAATCTAGTTTGAATTTAGTCTCTAAGAAAGTCAATTTTTGGATGGAATTTGAGCATAGACTATTGTTTCATCATAAGACTAGCTTGGAAAATGTTTTGCAATATAACTTTAGATTATGGAACCAAATTGAATGATTTTCATGTTATTAGAAAATTGAGACAATGAGGAACATTTTTCTGGAAGGAAGTACTATCAAATTCCTTCAATTACCTGATCAGAAAAGGTCTTGATTTTTGGAAGAAGTTAGGCAATGACTTAAATGAATTTTGAGCTATTGATAGATTAATTATGTTATTTTTGTGGAGTTAATTAGCATGTTAATGTGAGTAAGGTTTTATGTCATGGGTTAATTGAATTATAGTGTTAAGGTAGTAAGATTGCATGAGGGGCAAAATTGGCAAGTCACTTAGGCATTTAAGTTACAAGGCATATAAGGAAGGGTAGAAGGGTCTTTGTACAATCATTAATGGCATAATTGAAATAAGAAGGGTTGTTTGGCTTTTAAGGAGAAGCAAAAACGTGACTTGAAGATGAAAGAAGAGAATAACGAAATTGAAGAGAGAAATGAGAGAGAGAGATCGTGGAGAAGAGGAAGGAAGAAGAAAAGCTAGGGTTTCAACATTGCTTGGCTTTCAAGAGGAAATTTGAGATTGCTCAAGAAGGGAGAAAGGAAGAAGAAGATGAGAGTTTTCATTAGAGCCAAGAAACTCTTCAATTGGTGAAGATTCAAGGTAAGTTGGATTTTACTCTTTGGATTTTTGTAAGGGTTTTGGTTCATATAGCTTAAGAAATGTATGGGTTTAAGGATTCTAGGATCAATTTTATGAATATATGTTTTGTGGGTTCTCAATTGGAATTCCTATTGAATGAAATTTTTGGCTTATGTTAAAGGAAATCAAGGAAGGTAAGAGGAGCAAGGGGAGAAGTCATTTTTGAGCAAAGTATTAAGCAAGGAAATTCAAGGTGGGTTTCATGTTTATAATTGAGTAATGAGCCATGAATGTTTTCCTTTTAAAGCAAGAAAATAAAATGATTTCAATTACCTCATAAATGTTGCTTTTATTGCTTTGAATGATTTGTGAAATTGCTACATGTTTTGGTGTATGAATTTTGATGATGAATTGTGAAATGATGATAGAAATGCATAGGAAATATGTCATGCTCATGAAAGACAAGTTTTAAAAAATGTGTCATTTGGGCAATTGATTTTCAAGTCAAGAATTACATGTTATGTGGGTTTATGGTGGTCTGTTCTGTCAGTCAAGTGCATTGGTCTAAAGGCTTCTCCCGCCTGCGCGCTAGTGACATAGAGCTCCTTCAGGACTCCCATAAGTTCACAACTACGCAAGACCACTTTGTGGGATTACGATAGTGCATTCTATTCATAGCTACACAGGACCCTTACGGGAAATGTGTAGTATGTTCTGTTACAGATCCACCCAAACCATTTCTGATGTGCTTATGTGTTTATGTTTCGCAACAAGTTTGATGAATTCATGATGTATGATGTTTATGAATTGCTTAATAAGTTGTGAATTTGGGAAATATGTGTTAAATGGATTTCAATGTGAAATTTTCAATGGAAATAAATATTTCAATGGTTTCGCTCGTTCCTCATTATAAACTTGTTACCCACAAGCTTTTAAGCTCACCTCCAATCTCCTTCCCCTATTCAGGTGATGAGCAAGAGACCGAGTGCAAGAAAATCAAGACATTACTCCAAAATTGCATGTCTTGTTTTGTTTTGGAGTATTTTATGTAAATCAAGGATGTAATTGCATTTTGAGTAATTATTATTCAATTCTTGTGTAATTTGGGGATTTTGGAACATTAACGTAATGTGGCTTGGAAATGCCATTAAAGTTTGTAAAACTCTTATTTTATGATGTTAATGAAATATGAATTTGTGTATGGATGATTGTTAAGTTGAAATGTGAATTTGTGTATGGATGAGGTGGAGTTGAAATGTGAAGTAATTAAGGATGAGGTTAAGTGGGAATTAGGTACACTTGAGGAAGTAACCTAATTGAGATGATAAATTTTGAATAGGAATTATTGTTTCATATAAGTGAGATGTATTATGGAAAGGAAAGATAGGAATTATGTTTTGACTTTAGAGCAAAAACTAGATTAATCTAGGCTAAATTAGACAAAATTGCCTTTTAGAAAGTTGTAGCTTATCCTCTTATCCTTCCAATATTATAAAGTATGTAAATTTTGGGTATGGGAGTTAAGAGATATGAGCATTATAAGTGATGATGCTACATGGGAAGTATGAACATGACAGCTATGGTGATTGATGAGAGTTTGTGTTTGTGATGAGTTATTTAAGTTGAGTTTTGGGGAGTTAAATTCACTCAAATTGGTAATTGAACGTTTTAGGTGTGTTATTGCATTATAAGAAGTGAAATTGGGAAGATTATGAGTGAATATGATGTTAGAATGGATGTAGGAAGCATTGGAGGGGCTTTGGACGGGTTTGGGAAACCCCCATGTCCGTTAGATGGACTTTAGATCCATTTAATGGACCTTCTCAGGTCAAAAATGACCCCAGCATTGCCCATGTCCGTTTAACGGATCTAAAAATGGTTTCCAAGTCAGTTTATGTCAGTTAGGCAGACATGTATGTCCGTTAAATGGACATTCACAGGACAGCTACAATAGATTGCGACGTTTGACCCTTTTAGAAGCAAAATCTCACTTTTTGTTCTGCATGAAAGTTGTAGATCTAGAAGTTTTCTTTCAAATGGTCTGGGAATTATCTCAATCCAAGCTTTATAAGAAATGTTATGCCAATTCTCCCAAGATAGGTACAATATGATTGAGGATATAAACATGTTTGAATCTTTTGGCAATAAATTCTTCATCCGACCTCCAAATGTAGTGATTTTTGAAGAAATAAATTCCTAACACATATATCTATCTCTACATAAAAATTGGTATATTTTAGATTTGAATTGGGAAAGTTTGATGGAGAGAAAGTGAGGGGTCAGTTGGGAGACCATGATTGGGGTATGAATATACTTTGGCTTTTTAAGCATAATTTCTTCTATAGAGTTCCAATTGAGATAGTTCTTGTTTCAAATTAAAATAGAGACTTAGAGCTACCATTAGTGTGAAGAAGTCAAATTGTGATTTTGTTGATTGTCTTGTATGGGCACGTCACCCTTGTGAGATGATGGCCAAAGAGGGTTTTTTGGAATAACCCTACAGGGTAATAAGCTCAATGTTTATGACTCCGGATGTTGGGCTCTGGAAACGGGGTCCAACAGTTCATGCTAACATGTTCAAATCTTTTATGCAAGATAAAAGAATCTTTTTCTAGTGAAAAAAAACACTTAACATTTTATGAAGACATGTCTTCCAATTGAGCATAATGTATATTATGACTTCTAGGACCAATATATACAATATTATCATTAAGATCATCAATAAAAGCCTCTTCAACAGTCTTTGGTTCTAATTATAAGATAAGGGCAACAAAGTTGTTTTTGAAGGATGATCTAATTTTTAAACTTTCAGAGGGGTCTCTTATAATGTACTAATGTGTATCAAGACCTTTACATTAGTACATTTCCATTCTTTTAGTGTTCTTCATTGTATAGGTTCCTACAGAGAGGAAGGAGCCTTCTCAATCCTAGCTTCAGAAGGACCTTCTTAGTCTTGTAATTCTGAAGATATTATAGGTGTTGTTTGAGTCTGCAATGTATTTTTAGGAGCCAAAGGATGCTCTTCATCATCTGAATCCGCTGTTGTTGTAGAGGGTAGTGCTTGCTGGACCCCGCTTCTGAAGCCCAGCATTCGGAGACATTTAATAGTCGAAACTCATTGCAATTTTTTTTAACAATAAAGCATATGCGGAAAAAGAGATAATCAAATCGGCCCTATTTATTTAAAACCGTTTCAATCACAAAGATGCAAACATTATTGCACACATCAGAGTTTCGGTAATCACTTGGGCCCATTACAGAACATGGTGTTTGTTTTCACAATATCTTTGCATTTCAAAAACCACCCCTTTTGCTTTAATACAAATACAAAATACAAAATATAAACTACACATAATACCATTGAATGCTTATGCTAAGAATTATTCCAAAATACAAAAAGTTCCTGAACTAACTTAATTACAAAAGTCTTTAACTATCTTGGAGTTCCAATGCCTTGCAAGGATCGCTAATCTTCTCT
>JAOSBK010000008.1:39420675-39445082 GCA_027568895.1 Erythroxylum shatona | reverse complement strand
CACTATCAATTTCATTTAAACTCAAAACACCATTTTAGGCCATAATTAATCATAAACATAAACATCAATAACAAAAGCATATTTCACCTATCTTAATCTCATATAACAATTCACATTCTTGAATTTTCTTTTTCTTTGCACATAAATAATTCACCACAAATTCCCCATTTAATGCTATTTTATAATTCAAAAATCCCACTAAAAGATCGGGGTCCAACAATATGATTTGATTAAGTCTCACTTGTATCCCAATTGCCCTCTAAAGGTCCTTTGGAAACACTTAAGGAAAAACCCCAAGATAAAGACAATTATGATACTCCCTCTTCATCACACATAGCAATGTTAAATACCAGTAATCATACTAAATGATCAGTAACCAACTTAGCTTCTAATAAGGAAGTTGAAGACACTCAAGATAACTTCAGCACAGTAGGGAGAAGGAATTTAGGCCTTAAAGAAAAATGAAATCCATAATAGTTTAGAACAAGAGTTTTGAAAAATCATAAAAAGCATATTCTAATTGCTAATTTTGTAAAATCTTATAATCCTTTTTTGTTTGGTCTATAGGAGATTAAGTAGTGAAGCTTGCTCTAAGTCTGGTTTTCTAAATAAATAGTAGCTAATCAGTAATCATGGTCACCATCAATTGGGTAGAATCATTATTGCTTATTATCCCAAACAGGTCAAGGTATTAAGTACCAAAAACTCTATATAGGCCATCCGTCTAGAAATTCAAATTGGGGAGTTTGGATTATTATAGATAAGCTTTATACATGCCTCTAATCATACATTTCAGAGAGAGAATTTATGGAAAGAGCTTACAGAATTTAAGTGCTTAGTAAGAGGTCCTTGGTTATTACTAGGTGATTTCAATTGTACAATGCAAATAATGTGGTATGAGGGTTCAAGATGCACTACCAAACTAAGTAAAGACTTCATATCTTGCCTCTTTTCTATTGAATTCACATATTTAAAATCTAGTCAATTTTATTTCACCTAGGGTAACAATTAAGAGGGGGAGTGGAACATTAGAAGAAAATTTGATAAGGGACTAGTGAACAGAGACTAGCTTATGCAATTCCTAATCAGTAAAGTTCTGTTATATGAAAACTTATGTTCAGATCATATCTCAATTCTCATTTCAGGTATAAGCCAAAAATTTAGAGGTCTCATCCTATTCAGATTCTTTAACTACTTGACTGACAGGGTTGACTTCAAGGAAATGGTGTTAAAAGGAATCAATTCAAAGGTGCTTAGATACAAATACTTCCAACTTCATACTATAATGTTAGTGAAAAAAAAAGATAGTTAAAAGAGTTGCACATTAAACTAATGAACCACAAGAGATTGAGTATTCAAGAAGAAAAGAAGAATATTATTCACTGACAGAGAGAGGTGTACTCCAACCCCACTGATGGACTTAATAGAACAAGAGAAAAAGTGACCTTGAGAACTTACCTGAAAGCTTTACCAATCCATAACTTTATCTAAAACAAAAGGCCATAATTTTATGGATGAAGGAAGAGGATTCCAACACTAGCTTTTTCCATAAAATTTTATTATCTAGAAGAAAAAGGAATAATATAAACTCTTTCGTTGATAAAAGTGGAAGAATATTGACAAAATAAGTCAATCTCCTTAGCTTAGTTAAATCTTACTTTGAAGTAATCATTGGGACTAAGGGAAAAGAGATAACTCCTTTCTTAAGCATAGAACAAATCATTCACAATCCAGATACTCCTAATCACTGCTCTATTCTAGAGAGAGCTATTAAAAATAAGGAGGTTAGCAAGCATGGGAATGGATTAGGGAAGATGCAAGGGAAGCTGTTAAAGAATTCTTTTTTGAAGGAAAAATGTTAAAACAACATAATAGTAATAGGAAATAGTTAGTGTATCTCCTCTTCTCTTTTCTGTATATCTTCACAGATGCTCTCTTATTCATGTATATCCTCTAAGATACTTCATTATTTAGTTAGTTACAACAACCTCTGTAATTCTTCTGTATATATTTCTTGTACATCTCATAATACAAGGGAGGTCATCAACTGAGTTATTTCAGTATCGTTTTATGGTATCAGAGCATTAGCCTAACAACATCATTTTTTCCAAAACCACTTCCGCCTCTGTTTCACAAACACTGAAACCATTATAATGTCTCAAGATACTGAATCTACAGCCAGAGCTACACTTGCTGTCAATACCGAAACCACAATACCACAAAATCTGATCATGTTCAACACTGGATTCTCTTCTGATTCCAAATTAAATGGTGCCAATTTTCCTACCTGGAGAGTACAAGTCAGTGCATTACTCATTGGTTATAACGTTAAAGGCTATGTTGATGGCACTATTTCTTGCCCAGACACCACAGGTCCAGAACTGGATATCTGGATTTGTCAAGATCAGTTTGTTCTTCATACATTGATGACTACTGTTGCTCCAAATATTGCAACACTTCTTGGCTCGGTTCATTCCTCTAAGGAGGCCTGGGAGCATCTTGCCAAGACGTATGTTGGTAAGTCCTGATCGAGACTCATGTCTCTAAAGGAAAAGTTGATTTGCATTCGGAAGGGAAGCAAAACCATCTCCAAATATTTGAAGGAAATTAAAGGCATTACAGATGAGATTGCAATTGTCAGTTCACCATTAGATGATACGGATTTGGTAATCCACACTTTGAATGGTCTGTCAACTGATTTTAAAGATGTTAGTGCTGCCCTTCGTGCTCGCGAAACTCCGATTTGTTTTGATGATCTGCACGAAAAACTGGTTGACTTTGAGAGTTTTCTGGAGTGGCAAATGAGGATGGAAGAATCTATTCAAGCACCGTCTATGCATTTTTCCAGCAAACAACACCCAGGCTATCAACGACGCTCTAGTCGTCCCAACCATACTGGTTCATCACACCGCTCTCCTGTCCTCAACAGTACCAAAGTACACGTTTTTGTCAATCCTGGCATGACTGACCAACAAGATATCATCTGCCAATACTGTGACAAACCCCGTCACACAGCCAAGATGTGCTGGTTCCTACATGGGAAGCCTCTTAAACAAGAAAATCGACACATGCTGCTTACATCACGACCACATCGTGTTCCAGGTGCTTATAATGTTCACACGGAAGGGTCATCCTCCAAAGGGCAGTGGATTCTCGATTCAGGTGCTACCCATCATGTTACCAATAACCTTAATAATCTGTCCATACATTCCCCATACAAAGGGGATGACAATCCGTAGGTTGGAGATGGATATGAAGTTGCCATAGATAACACTGGTAGTTTCTATCTTCCCACTACGTCTAAATCCATCATCTATGACAAGGTTTTACATATGCCAAAAATCAATAAAAATCTTCTTTCCATTAAACACCTATGCACCAGAAATAACATCTCCATTGAATTCTTTCCCAACTATTTTCAGGTGAAGGATCTGCAGACCCAGGAAGTGCTTCTTATAGGTTCATGCCACAATGATCTATATGATCTCTGTCTTCCGATGAGCAAACCAGCTGTCTTTCATACCAAACTTCCAAGTCCACTAGTTCTCCATCACATCTTAGGTCATCCATCTAATAAAGTGTTTAACTTTCTTCAGTCGAATCATAAGTTAGGATCACGTTTGTCATCATCTACTGTGTGTATTTCATGTCAGTGTGCCGAGAGTCATAAACTACCTTTTTCAGCTCTTCGTTTGCAAAGTACTAAACTTTTAGAAATAACATTCTCTGATGTTTGGGGTCCTGCACTGATGGTTTTGGTTGATGTTTTCGTTATTACGTCATTTTTGTTGATCACTTCACAAAATAAACATGGGTTTACTTGTTAAAAAATAAATCTGACGTTTTGTCTACATTTACAAACTTTAGAAAACTTGTTGAAACTCAATTTGAAACACCTATAAAAACCTTGTACTCGGATAATGGTGGTGAGTTCATCAAACTTAAATCTTTCCTAACCCATCATAGCATCACTCACCTTACCACTCCACCACATACTCTAGAACAAAATGGAATGTCTGAACGTCGTCATCGACATATAGTTGAAACCGCTAGAGCCCTTCTTCTTCACAGCAAACTTCCTGCAAAATTTTGGTCCTATGCTACCCGTACAACGGTTTATCTCATAAATAGATTACCCAGTATGACACTTCACATGAAGACCCCACTTGAACAATTGTTTAATCAACCACCCAGTTACACACATCTCCACTCCTTCGGTCGCCTCTGTTTTCCCTGGATTCGTCCATATACCTTGCATAAACTTCAACCAAGATCCACTCCGTGTGTCTTTTTTGGTTACTCCCCTACCCAATTTGCCTATCTATGTCTTGACCTACAAACAAACAAATTATATACCTCCAGACATGTTGTCTTTGTCGATGATCAATTTCCTTATGAGTCACACAAACCATTGTTTCACTCTTCCTCATCCGAAACCTTGGCCTCTCCACCCATGTCTCATCAACTTATTCCCATTGTGGCATCACCTGTACGACCCGCACTATCTGCTCCTACAGAAACTTCACAAACTCAACAGCCCCATTGTTCCTCACCACTGATATCGTCTGATTCTACCTTACCATTACCACAACCACAACACCAATCCACTAATATTCATCCTATGATCACCCGATCCAAAAACAATATCCATAAACCCAAAACCTTCATCACTACCCGTCACCCTCTACCTCACACTGATGAACCACGCACAATCCATCAAGCCTTACAACTACCACATTGGTGCACGTCCGCTCTTTCAGAATATAATGCACTGTTACGTAATGGAACTTGGACACTAGTTCCAGCTTCAGAAGCTCAAAATGTCATTAGGTGTATGTGGCTTTTTCGCATCAAACGCAATCTGGATGGATCAGTGGCTCGGTATAAGTCTCGTCTTATTGCCAAAGGCTATAGTCAATGTCCCGGAATTGACTACACAAAAACCTTCTCGCCCGTGGTGAAACATCAAACAATCAAAATTTTTTTGTCCCTGGCGTTGGCAAACTCTTGGCCTCTACATCAAATGGATGTGAATAACGCATTTCTTCAAGGCCTCCTTACAGAAACTGTCTATATGCAACAACCACTAGGATTTATTAACAAGGAGCATCCCACATATGTTTGTAAATTACACAAAGCTATCTATGTGTCTTCCTTCTTCGGTTTGGTTTCACCAGTAGCACCTGTGATTCTTCTCTTTTCATATATAAATGTCGAGATGTCATCATGTATTTTCTAGTATACGTTGATGATCTACTGCTCACTGGTAACTCATCGTCTGAACTTGACAGATTTATTGCAAATATCTCACGCACTTTCTCACTCAAACACATGGGGACTCCGTCTTATTTTCTTGGCATCAAACTCATCCCAAATGGTGATGGTATTTTCCTCTCTCAACAGCGCTACATTCATGATTTACTCATCAAATTTAAAATGGCAGATTGCAATCCAAGTGCCAACCCTTTATGTCCGTCATAACGAAGAGTTATCTCAAACATACACATGCCTTCAGTCTTCAACTGAATCGACCGCACCACTTCAAACTTCAAGCCTTCAGTGACGCCGGCTGGGGAGGAGACGTTGACACCAAGACATCTACGTCTGCATATATCATTTACTTTGGAGGCAACCCTGTTTCTTGGAGCTCAAAACGTCAACGCACTATTGCTAGATCTTCCACAGAAGTAGAATATCGTGCTGTAGCCAACACTGCTGCTGAAGTTATGTGGATTCGTAATCTACTATGGGAACTCCATGTTAATTCTCAGGATATACCTACGATCTACTGTGATAACTTGGGAGCTACGTATGTTTGCTCCAATCCTATTTTCCATTCTCCGATGAAACATCTTGCATTAGACTATCATTTTGTTAGAGAACAGGTGCAACAACGAAATCTACGCGTTTCTCACGTTTCAACATTATCTCAAACTGCTGATGCCCAGACTAAACCATTGTCCAGATACAAATTTGAAATTTTCAGGACCAAGATGAATGTCTCATCCCGTGACTTCATCTTGTGGGGACGTAATAGGAAATAGTTAGTGCATCTCCTCTTCTCTTCTCTATATATCTTCACAGATACTCTCTTATTCATGTATATCCTCTAAGATACTTCATTATTTTGTTAGTTACAACAACCTCTGTAATTCTTCTGTATATATTTCTTGTATATCTCATAATACAAGGGAGGTCATCAACTGAGTTATTTCAGTATCGTTTTAAATAGAACCCTTCTTTCTTTAGTCCCTAAAATGACTTCCTCAAATTCACTTAAGGATTTTGAGCCAATATCATGCTGTAAAACATTTTACAATATTATATCTAAGATCATACATAAAGGATTAAATCCATTATCCATGAAATTATTAGCAAGAATTCATACAATGTAGCGCTATAGGTAATAACATAATGTTAGCATAAGATATATTTAAAGGCTATGATACTAAAGGACTTGGAATGAATTACATATTGAAAGTATATATTCACAAATATTTAGTTCCCTAGATTGGAAATTCTTGTTTGCCACCATATATAATCTTGGCTTTTTAGCCAAATTCCTTGCTTGGATAAAAGTCTGTATTACCTTAGCCTCCTATAGTGTCATAATGAATGGAGTCACATCCCCTCTTTTCCAAATAGGGAGGGGCTTTAGGTAAGTGGATCCCTTATCCCCTTATTTATTCACATTATTCATGGAGGCGTTAGCAACGATTATCTACTCTAACACTACACAGGATAAGAGATTAAGATTCCACAAGAAATGTAATGTCTTTTATAGATGATATCCTGCTCTTCTATCATAGTAGTAAACAATTTATTCTATGCTTGATGGAAGCTAAAGAACAATTCAGTAGAGTATCAGGGCTTAACCTAAACAAATAGTAGAGTTCCTTAAGTTAATATAGGGACTATTCTTAGTAGAGTAATGAGTTGTATGAGCATACAAGAATACTTATAGCTTCATTGCTTATCAGGAATCTTAGAGTACCTATAACCTCTACAAAACTCACTATTGAGGACTAAAAAATTTTGATGGAAGGGTGATAAATAGAATTATAAGTTGAAAAAACAAGGCTCTTATACTAGAATATTACAACTATTGAAGGTAGTGGCCACTAATCTTATTTATTACTTCACTTTCCTCTATCAAGGAAATTGATAAAGGAGATAGAAAAGCTAATAAGGAAATTCTTATGGATAGGATTTATGCACACAAAGCCAATGTCTAAATTCAAATGCTATAAGGTGTTGTTAAACAAGGATGAAGGTGGATTAGGCCTTTTCCACTTACTGACTTTAAACACTACCTTTCTTGTTAAATACTTATAGAAAATAATCACTAATAAGGCCTCTCTGTAGAAAAAATGGGTTCATGAATATTATTTAAGAAATGATAATTTTTAGAATGAAAAAATAAGAAATGATTCATCTTGGACCATAAAACAAATCCACCAGCTTAAATCCTCCATTTAGTTTTGATACTAATAAGGCCTCTATATAGAAAAAATGGATTCATGAATATTATTTAAGAAATGATAAATTTTAGAATGGCAAAATAAGAAATGATTCATCTTGGACCATAAAACAAATCCACCAGTTTAGATCCTCCATTTAATTTTGATACTAATAAGGCCTCTCTATAGAAAAAATGGGTTCATGTATATTATTTAAGAAATGATAATTTTTGGAATGACAAAATAAGAAATGATTCATCTTGGACCATAAAACAAATCCACTAGCTTAGATCCTCCATTTAGCCTTTTATCAAAATTGAAATTGGAGATGGATCATCTACTTCATTACGGTAAGACAACTGGAGTCCTAAAGGTCCTTTATACGAAGTGCCTAATTTTAATGCATTGAGATTCTTCTTCCTAAACAGTGCCAAGGTTAGTTTGGCTATTATCCTTGAAGGATGAGTAAGGTCAAGAATTGCCAATTCTCTTTCTCTTATGCCAGGATCAAGTTATATGGCACCTTTAGTCCTCTTATTACTTTTCAACTAAATCATTAAGAACCTTGATCAGTCCTAGAGGTCCTAAAGTTCCTTAGTATAAGCTAGTATGGAATAAAATTTCTCCTCCTAAAATATCCTTTACCACATGGCTAGCTGTCAAGGAAATCTCTCCACTCAAGATAGGAATGGCACAAAACTTAATTACATGGTAAATCCTAGATCCAAGTTGTATAATAAAAGTAATGAAAGCATTGAACATTTTTTTTACTTGTTCATACATAAAAGTAGTATAAAAGAGCATAATATTGAAATGTCAGGTCTTCAGCTACCCTTATGAGTTGAAATAGATTATATAATGGATGAATGTGGAAGGATGATACAAAGTTGTTAGAAGTAGCCTGTTCTTACTTAATCTTTGGGTCTTAGAAAGAAAGTATCATGAGAAATTTTATGAAGAAATCCAAGTATCAAGCAGAATTCTAGCAGCACATTACAAATTATATTCGAGAAGTAATCTTATATAAGGGTGCTTCTCTTAAACTTTCCTCTTACATACTAGTTAATTATAACTTGTAACAATACTCATTTTGAATATGTGATTAGGTCTCCTTAGTCTAACCATTTTGTAGAATGTGCTTCTTGTAAAATTACTCCTAGTTTTGGCTTTTGCCTTGATGAATACATTCTTTTAATTTTTTTAAAAAAGAAAATCTTAAGATTTTATGAGGTTCAAAGGGCTCGTTAATGGATTAATATATAAAGGTAGGCAATTTGACTCAAACTCAATGCTAACTTCTTTTTTCAGTTTATTATTTGTACACATATTGCATGTAATCTCAAAAAGATGAAATTCAAGTTCTAAAAATTTAAAATAAAAAGGGAATCATATAAGAAATAAAGATATAAAAATGAAGGCTCACATTCATCACGGGATTACTTAAGTCAAATAAAGGCATAATCAATTAACAAATTCAACTTCCTAGCATTAAAAAAGTCAAAATTTTCATAACATTCAATTAATCATATTATGCATATAATTTTTTAATTAATATCATCACTGAATTATGCATAAATTTATGCTATCAAGTTAAAGCTACCAATGAGAACTTAAACATCCATAAAAGCAAACAAAAAACTAAAATTTTAAATTTTAATTTAATTAGATCAAATCAATTCCACCCCTTACACTTAGACGAATATTATCCTCAATATTTTGCATTAGAAGTAATGTAAGAAAAGATCTTAGAACTTGCATAACTAGAATGGAGATTTCCAATCTTGAAGTACTCAACCAAATTTAAAATCTATATAACATTTAAAATAAAAATTTGGAGGATCATAAATAATAAAATCAAACTTGCATTAAAAATTCTAGTATTCTCTAATCATCAAAATTAAAAAATAAAAATTAAACAATACATAATAAGATAAAAATGAAACATTATAAACAAAGTTTCACGTATTCATAAAGTGATGAGAGGCCTAAGGCCATTAGGGAAAGGGAGGTAGAGGAAAGTGATGAAGATAGGACATCATCTAATCTAGTTTGGCATTTATGTCTGTAAGTTCTTCATATAACCTATCAATCAATGATGCTAGATATTGCATTATTACCCTCGGTAGTCTATCAACTACTCCAGCTCCTCTCCTTTACCTTCAATATCTTTGTCATTATCATTGACCCTTGCCTCTTGACCCAAATTATTCAAATAATCTTTATCTTATTTATGTAGATCACCAATATTCTCGTAGATAAACCTATAAAATCTCATCCAATCACCTTTGAAATCATTAGTCTTTTTGTTCTTCAAACCTAAAGTCAAAAAAGCCAACCCTTTCCTTTACTAGCGGTTGACCAATTAACACCGGGAATATAAATTTGTTATCTCCATGTTGAATCATGCTAACTAATGGATTGCAAAATCAAAGATTACAATCAAACTAGTGGAGCACAGCCTAACTTGTTAAAAAGTATATCTATAAGGTATTAGTCTGTGTTTTAAATTTAGTTTAACCCACTGGAATGAGGCTACATATTATGGATCAAAATGCAACCATCAGTCTAGGTTGAATGGCTAGGTACTTACATAGGTAGTGCAACCATCCAAATGAATATGTGATACCTAGCGTAAACCTATACAGTAAATTCCTCTGGCTCCACTTAAGGTGCTTCTTAATTATCTTATCAGAAATAAATATCCCAAAGCCTTGATATAGGTGTAAAAGGATAATGGTGTTGGTTTGGCTTTGTCCTTTATATTGGCATAAGACTCTTTAACAGTCTCTAGGCAATAGTCTAGCTATAAAGTCAACAAATGATCCTATTGTGGAGTTCAAAACATATTCCAAATCTTGAAGACCCAATCAATATTTGGGATGATGCTCTTCTTAAAGACCACGTGATTATTGCTCCTCTTGTTAAACCATTCTTATCTATAAATTCATAAAACTTGAAATATCCTTTGGAGGGTATGGTGTCAAAGAATAAGCAAGAACCTCACTCTTTGTAGCTCTTATATTAAATCTTAAAGGAATTCCTTAAGACAATCATTTAAGCCAACTATTTACTCTAATTCATAACTTCACTTTACAATAACACACCTTGACAACACTTCTTTAACTCCAACAAACACAGAAACTATAATTGTAAGCATAATATAACACAATATACTATAAACTCCACAATGTTAAGCTAATTATCTTCCTAAATCATATTAGTAGTAGTATATAGTCCATAAATACTCTATTTAATCTTAATATCTAACTCTAATGCACTACCAATATGAATTTATCTAGAATAACTTGGAATAAAGTAAACTCAAAATTTTCGATTTAATCTCTCTCAAAACACCTAAAAATTAAAATTGTTAATAAGTAACTATAGATGCAAAATATGTAGAATAAGTGAAAATATGGTTTTTTTTTAATTTAGTGTTTGGAAGGTTAAATTTAGTGTTTAAAATCAAGATTTAGGTGAAACTTTAAGTTGAGAAGAAAGAAAGGAGATGGGTATAGGATTACAGGGAGGAAAATTTGTGAGTCTGCCTTTTATACTGTTAGGTTTCAAGATAAAATTGATGTTGGATACACTTCACAACCAATTCCTGTTTTGTTCTACTTTTTTATAGTTGTACTCATATGTAAGACTGACACTGGTTATTATACTTCTTATACTAACACCTATTTTATTCTATCTCTAGACATTCCCTGTGTTATTCACCATCAACACTTATCCCACTTTGAAGATCAGCATTAGTTATACTCAATTTATTCGTCTTCTTTCTGTTAAGTCTCATCCCTCATGATTTTCAGCTTATAAAATATGATAAGTATATATGATTTAACAAATGCAAATGTAAGAAAAACAAACATCAAACCAAATTTACAAAAGAAACTATGTTAGTTATCACAAAAGGTAATGGGAAATATTGGAAATTTTTAGTCTGCCTTCACTTAAACATGGAATTACCCTTAATAACAAACAGCTAAGATAAAAAGTGCATTCAAATAGTGTAATTAAATTTTAAAATTCTCCCTTAATTCTATACATGTTGGTGAGAAAAAACTCCAAGAAAATTTACAAAACTTCGCCTAAAAAATAAAGTATACATTAGTAAAGAAAATATGAACAAAGAATGTAAAAAAAGAAATGTTAGAATTGTTAGGTTGCCTCCTAATAAAAACTTCTTTAAACTTCTTTTAGCTGGACTACCCATTAATTTCTTTACTCATCTCAAATCACCATTGGGATGATCTGGATTCCCTTCTTACACAAAACAAAAATGTGAAAAGGAATTAGTAGGATACATTTTTTAATCTCCTAGGTGTGCATACCACCAATAAGGAGGTAAGGTCTTATACTCTAGTTCATGTGCTTCTTTGGTGGGGGTAAGGGTTTCAACTCTCTTTTTAACCTAGAGGCACTGTCTTTAATGACATACTCCTCCTCTTTTTACTTAAGTCCTAAGGCTTTTCATGTTTTCCTCAAATCATTATCACTGGCATTAGGAACTTCTTGCGTATTAGGTTTTATTGATTCCATCACGAAACAATCCTCATCAAGGGTTAAAGGTCCTTTCAAGATTCAGTAAATATGGAACTCTAATTTCTCTTTTCTTATCATAAATGTAAGCTTTCATTTAACAACTTTAATCACCACCCCTTTAATAGATAAGAAAGCTATCCTTAGGTTAATGAAGGCCCTATTGTCATACTCCATATCCATCACAAGAAAGTTAGCTAGAAAGATGAATTTTCCCACTTTAAACCCTCATTAGATATTTGGTGAAATGATTCGCTAGCAAGAGAGACAAAATTTTTGGCTTACGATCTCTTATTCTTATATTTTTTAAAATAGATAAAGGTAATTGATTTATGCTATCACCTAATCATATAAACATTTTATTAGTTTAGAATCACCAAATCACAAAGACATGTTCTCACCTATTTTGTCCTTAAAACTTAATAAAAGTTTTTAAGAGGATCCAAAAGAACTTCCTTAAGTCTAGTGGAATTAATGACATCATATAGATAAAGTAATTTGGAAGAAAATATGATTACTTAAGAAACAAGGAGGGCTTAGGATCAGGTCCATAAAAACCACTAATATGATATTACTTGCAAAAGTTATAATGAAATTAATCGGTGTTTAGGTTATGGGGGTTGGGGGTGGGGGGTTGGTTTGGTTTTGAAATAAGAAAATGAAACTAAACTAATGAAAGAAAAATAAAGAAACATTAAAATGATGAAAATGGTGAATTTGTTAGGAATCTGGTTTTTCGGTTCTATCTCAGCCCACACCCTAGTTAAATATATTTTATTGATTTGTTGTTCTTTTACCTCTCCTAGCAACTATTAATCATAGGTTAATGATAAGCTCTACTAACCCTAGTTTTCCCTTAGGTTGTGTTTAATCAAGATACGATCGTTAATTAAACCTAGCTACCAAATAATCTAAGATACAAACTCTACATCCAATTGGGCAATCACATTACAAATTAGAAAAATAGATTAATTAAGGAAACCATATATATTGGGATCATTTAAGCTAGGTTATGTTATTCCTAACAATTACAAACCATTAGACGCTACAAATGAATTTCAACACAACAATTTTAGATTGTATTGAATTCTAGTAGTGGGTTTGTAATAAAACGATCTAATGAACGGATTCAAATCATCTTTTCACAATACCCAAACAATAGACATAGAATAACACAATCAATTTCTAATAGAGAAAGAAAAAACAAATAAAAGGAACGAATGCTTAACCCGTCAGCATCGATGTCATCTCCGAACCGACGTCGGGAAGCTAGCCCTCCATAAAACTAACTCGACTCCATGTTTCCTCCTCATATGACAAAGTTATCATCTTCAAGTAGTACAATTTGGGCTTCCTCCATGTGAGGTTGCTCAAGATAGGGCTTTAGTTAATAATCATTCCCATTCAGTGTCTTCCCTATCCTCCAACTTTTAATCTCTACTGAGTCGATACACTCTAGAAAGATCTCAAATTTCTCTTCACCTTTTTCCTCCTTGTTTAATTCCTCCAATATGTTATGTAAAGGTGAAGAGTTAGTCTAATTATAGACTCAGTACTCACCATCGAGCTGAAAGATATATCATTTTCTGGTTCGAGCTCTTCCTCCACTTCTTCCACACAAGCAATTCCTTGAGTATTACACTCAAGATTCTCAAGCTCCTCATCATTCTGTCAGATCTACACATTAAAATCCATTGGGTGCACATTAGGTTGATATGGCTGCTCCTCTTCACTTTGTGATTCTAGGCGTTCGATCCTCACTGCCATTTGACCCATCTGGCTTGCCACATTTTGGAGTCTAGACATTGTCAGATGGACTTGCATCATTTCCTAATGGAACTATTGTATACTCTGTTGAATATTCTGTTGTAATAGATTATTGTTAGCAATCATAATATTAAGCAATTCTCCTAGAGATATACCTGAGTCATGATAAGAAGTTTCTAGTCCATATGGGAATTTTTATGCAACCTGTAAACTATCATAGAAGTAATTTGGCTGATCCCATCCATAACTAAAGTTTTTTTTATAAGTACAAACTTAGTTATAAGATCAGAAATATGGGTTACAAAAAAATTACTTCTATCTATGAATTTTTTTAGCACAATAAACACTAAACAAAAGGTGAAAAGATCAAGAAATAACTAAAAGAAACAAATTCCAAACAAATATGTACAAAACTTCAATTAAGATCAAGAACAAAAACTAAAACACCACACTCTCTGGCAACGACACCAAAATTGAAGTTAGCGCGTCATATCACTACGCCAAAATAAACTAAACCTACTACTATAGCAGTGTGAGTCTAGGTCAATCCCACAGAGAGTGTGTGTAAAGTTGTTGAAATCAAATTAATCAGTGTTTAGGTTATTCGGGGTGTTTGTATTGGTTTTGAAATAAGAAAATAAAACTAAACTAATGGAAACAAATTAAAAAAACATTAAAAAAGATGAAAGTGGTGAATTCAGTAGGAATTTGGTTCTTTAGTTCTATCTCAGCCTACACCCTATTTAAACATATTCCATTGATTTGTTGGTCTTTACCTCTACTAGCAACTATTAATTGTGGGTTAACGATAAGCTCTACTAACCTTAGTTTTCCCTTAGGTTATGTTTAATCAAGATACGATCGTTAATTAGAAGTAGTTAACGAATAATCTGGGATACGATCTCTACGTTCAATTGGGCAGCTACGTTACAAATTAGGAAAACCAATTAATTAAGGGAACAATCACATATTATGTGGTCATTTAACCTAGGTTATGTTATCCCTAATGATTATGAACCATTAGTCTCTACAAATGAATTTCAACATAACAACTACGAATTATATTGAAATTCTAAGAATGGGTTTGTAATAAAACGATACAATGAGCGCATTCAAATCACCTTTTCACAATACCTAAACAATAGACATAAGATAACACAATTAATTTGTAAAAAGTTAAAGAAACAATAAATACAAGGAAGGAATGCTTAACCGGGTTGTCGACATCAATGTCACCTTCGAGTTGACGTTGGGAAGCTAGCCTTCCATGGGTCTCTCAAGGTTGAGAGCTTTTTTTGCCCTCTTCATTCTCTCCCGAAGATCCACTCTCTCCTAGCCGAAAACACCTAAAAACTTTAATACTGTCAGCCATCACACCTCGTTTTACTTTATATTAAAAACTAGATTAAAATGGTGAGATGTCATTATGTTACACCTATAACTTAGTGTGTCACGAGTATGGCACACATTCCCATGGCCGTGAGTGGTGTCTTACAGTCTGAGAAACCTTGTCATAGCTGTGAATGCTCCGTGATTCCTCCACTCTTTATTCCTTTGTGTTTTCTTGTCTTTCTCTTGCTCTATTCTTCTTCTTCTTTGTATTTTTACCATATGTCGCATCTTTCTTGACATTTACTTGTCTTCTTTTCCTCTTAATCTTCTTCTTCTTACTCCATAAAGATAAGTGAGTATGAATCTTCAGAAAATGACCCAAATATAGTGCTTTCAACTCACTTTAGCTCTTTCACTTCTGCATTGTACCTAAAACCATATATGAGTGAAAGTGAGTATCTTGAGCATTTTTATAGCAATAATCACTAAGTGGTATGGAATAAATTCATAATTAATTATGCATATATCAATTTCCCCCACACTTAGGTTTTGATCGTCCTCGTGAAAAACATAAAAAGTAAGATCATAGACCTAAAACATTTACTCATTTCTCATATTTCCCAAGAATACATAACCATAAGCAAAGATGAATGACTTTCAGAAACAATAGAAAGAATTTGGTGTTCAATGTTTCTACTCATGATCAAACAACATTCAACACCTTCAAAAACTGAGCAATCTAATGGTAGACTTGGACAAAATGCGTTTAAAAAAGATATTTCCACGGGTACACTCAAACAGCATTCATGATCATGACATTCCACAACTTCGCATATCATTTCATTTCTCCACCACTAAGGTTCACATGCATCATCATGAATCAAAGGACTTTTTAGGTTGTAATGTGGGAAAAGGTAAGGTGAGATGTATTTAGGTAAAGTAGCTATTAAAGCTAGTGAAGCAAAGAAAAACACTCACAAACCATCAAGTGGAAAAAAAATCAGCATTCATTCACAATTGTGAACATCAATTATGATGAATGCAAAAACTATGTTTTCTAACTCAAATTCGAGCTCTCTTACCACAAATCACGTCAAGCCTATATCACTTGCAAAAGTTTATCATAAACAAGACTTTGTCACCATAGGGAGTGATCCTTAAAAATTACATCTCTCTTATTCACATTATACTCAAGTAACCTATTCAATACAACTTTAGGAGGAAAGACTAATCATATATAACTTTTCAACACATATGCTTTTCCTCTGACATACATTTATTTAAATATTTTTTCTTATTTTTCTTTTTTCTATCTTTTCATTTTTCTTTTCTTTTCTTTTCTTTTCTTTTTCTCTTTTTCTTTCTTTCTTTCCCTTTTTTTCATATAAACATTGAAAGAAACTACATCAACATGGGAATTTCAATGTTATGACATAAAATAACATCCCAACATTATAACCAACCCACATATATGTACACCACCACACTTAGACTTTTATACATCCACAAACTTAGCAATCAACAAATGTTTCACTTGCTTTAGGGCTTAGAAAGGACATTTGGTTAGGTTTTTAAGAATGTAATGTGGTTAGTACACAACGAAAAGGCAAATAAAGCTCAAGGGGGCTTATCAAAAGGAAAATCATGTAATGAGTAGGCTATTTGGCTAATTTAGTTTGAAAAAGAAAAGAATGCATAATCATTTCCATGTTTATGCATGTGATAAGAATATGTTCTTAAGTAGAAAATCAAAGAAAGGTTAGGATGTACATGTCATGAAGGTCACACATAAACAAAGACAATGAGACTGATATGACTGTGTCAGTCTAATAATGCTCCAAATCTCAATGATTTTGTCTACCATTAGTCACTACTCTTCCAAAGATAGTGCATATTGACCAATCATAAGAGCAAAAGTACATGCTAAGTTTGCCTTGAAATTCTCTAATCAATTCATTCTCTATTCATGACTATGTAATCATAGAAGCAATAGAAAATGTTTAAATGTTTGATTGTTTATTTTATTCTCTCTCATTTTGATTGAAAACTGAAAACAAGTGATAGGTTTAGGTTGCATTATGTTTTAGTAGGTCTTTTATGAAGTTTTTAGGTGTTAAATAGATGTATTGTGCATGTTTAGGATTAAAATTGTGTAATGTGAGTGTGTGTTTATGTTTTTTAGTGTTAAATGGGTTGGAGCATGCTTTTATGCTTTAATTTTGTGTATTTAAGGTGCCTCGATGTAATTGTTATTGTTTGAGAATAGATATTGAAGATCAAAAGAGAATCAGAGGAAGCCTGGCAAATTCAGTAGGCCACGGTAGTGGCCTGGTCGTGACTTGTGTGATAACAGACGTGGGAGGCCTTTCAGATTCATGTTTTCGAGGGACTTTTTGGATTGGAAAAAACCTTAAGGTTGCCTAGAATAGATTATAGTATAAAAGGAAAAGAAAGGAACCCTAAAAGGGAGATCCATTCTCTGCCACTTTTGGAAAAGTCCAAGAAGAAGAAGAAGATAGAGAGAAAGAGAGGGAAGAGCAAAGAAGAAAACCTATTCTGCAACTTCAACCTCCATCTTTCCAAGTTTATTTGTTCTTTCCATCTTTTATTTTTGTTCATTTAAATGTATGAGATTGAGATGGATTGTATGACAATGGAATTGGGATTGATTATGATGTTCTAACTTTTATTTAGGGATTTTCACTCAAATGTTAATCTAGTTATTTTGTGTTAATCTCGTTAATTACTATAACTTTATGCTTCGGTAATAAATCGATAGGGTGAACCGAATGAAAAATGATTGGGTTAGATTAATGAGAGTTAAGCAATTTAATAGACTACGTTTAATCAAATCGATTTTCATATGGAGAGAGATCTCGTGTGAGACCCGATTATTTATTAGAAAGCTTAAAAACTAACTACTGTTAGGGCTATTTGTAATTATGAGATTATATGTTCAGTACCAAACCTAATTAGGGATTATTATTTAAGGCTTGTGACTATAACTCGAGAAAGAGTAATCCTCCCTTCGATAGACTAGAACCGACACCTCATTAACACATAAATGACTAGGTTAGCATTGATAATAGAACAATCCCTTCTCTCATAATTTGGTAATTCTTCTTGTGTAATTTTCCATTATTAAGTTGGTGATGCTCAATTTGATTTGTTTGTGTTAATTTTGTAATTCAATTTTCTATATGTGAGGTGTCGATCCTACGAGGAGTCATGAACTAATCTAATCTAAAGTTATTTAAGGCTTAAAAAATTAATGAAATGAATATAAAAACTGAACAGAAAACTAAACATATGAAGATGGATTGATAGAAAATTGAATTGCAAAATTAACACAAACAAAATCAAATTGAGCATCACCAACTTAACAATGGAAAATTACGCAAGAAGAATTACCAAATTATGAGAGAAGGGGTTGTTTCTATCATCAATGCTAACCTAGTCATTTATGTGTTAATAAGGTGTCAGTTCTAGACTATCGAAGGGAGGATCATTCTCTCTCTACTTATAGTTGCAAGCCTTAAATAATAATCCCTAATAATTTTTTAAGCCTTAGATAACTTCGAATTAGATTAGTTCACAACTCCTCGTGGGATCGACACCTCACATACTACAATTCATGACCTGTGCACCTGTAGTATTTTGAGGGCTTATAAATTGTAAAACTTGCCCAACACAACACTCAAAAACAAGCAAGAAACAAACTACCATAGAAACACCCATGCATAACCTAACTAATGTGAAAAAAGTAAACGAAAAGAAGTTTACTTCTTTTAGGTTACCTCCCAAGAAGTGCCTTTGTTTAGTTTCACTAGCTCGACCCCTTGTTTTCTTCTCATGTGATAAAATTATGATCCTCATGTAGTACAGTTTGGGCCTCCTTCATGATAGTTTGTTCAGGATAGGGCCTTAGTTAATAATCATTCCCATTTAGTGCTTCCCTATCCTCCAACTCTTAATATCTACTGAATCCATACACTCTGGAAAGATATTGAATGTATCTTCACATTTTTCCTCCTTTTATAATTCCTCCAATTTGTTATGTAAAGATGAAGAGTTAATCTAATTATGGACTCAGTACTCACCATCGAGCTAAAAGATATATCATTTTCTGGCTCGAACTCTTCCTTCATTTCTTCCACACAAGTAATACCTTGAATATTTTTATTTCCATCCATGAATATTTTTTAGCACAGTAAACACTAAACAAAAGTGAAAAGATCAAGAAATAACTGAAAAGAAACAAATTCCAAACAAATATGTACAAAACACTAATTAAAATCAAGAACAAAAACTAAAACAACATACTCTCCAACAACGGTGCCAAAATTAACATTAGTGCGTCATATCACTACGCCAAAATAAACTAGACCTACTACTATAGCAGTAGGGAGTCTAGGTCAATCCCACAGAGAGTGTGTGTAAAGTTGTTGACATAAAATTAATCGGTGTTTAGGTTTTTTTTTTTTTGGGGGGGGGGGGGGGGGGAAAGTAAGAAAATAAAACTAAACTAATGCAAACAAATTAAAGAAAAATTTAAAATGATGAAAGTGGTGAATTCGTTAGGAATCTGGTTATTTGGTTCTATCTCAGCCTACGCTCTAATTAAACATATTTCATTAATTTGTTGTTCTTTTACCTCTCCTAGCAACTATTAATCGTTGGTTAACGATGAGCTCTACTAACCCTAGTTTTATCTTAGCTTGTGTTTAATCAAGATACGATCGTTAATTAAACCTAGCTATTGAATAACCTAAGATACAATCTCTAGATTCAATTGGGCATCTACATTACAAATTTGAAAAATCGATTAATCAAGGAAATAATCACATATGATGGGGTCATTTAACTTAGATTATGTTATCCCTAATGGTTACAAACCATTAGTCTCTACAAATAAATTTCAACATAATAATTACGGATTATTTTGAAATTCTAGGAATGGGTTTATAATAAAACGATTTGATGAAAGCATTCAAATCATCTTTTCACAACACCCAATCAATAGATATAGGATAACACAATCGATTCCTAAAGAGAGAAAGCAAAAACAAATATAAGGAAGGAATGTTTTGGGTCGTCGGCATTGATGTCACCATTGAACTGATTTTGGGACTTTTTTTGCCCTCTTTATTCTCTCCCGAATCTCCACTCTCTCCCAGTCGAAAACACCCAAAAACTTTCATACTGTCGACCATCAGACCTCGTTTTGCTTTATACTAAAAACTAGGTTAAATTGGTGAGGTGACATTATGTCACACCCGTGTCTTGGTGTATCACACTCACGACTGTGAGACCCTTCTCTCGGCCATGAGTAGTGTCTTAAATCATTTTATTTTCTTGTCTTCTTCTTGCTCTAATCTTCTTCTTCTTTGTATTTTCAGCATAAGTCTCATCTTTCTTTTCATTTTCTTATCTTCTTTTTCTTTTAATCTTCTTCTTCTTTCTCCATGAAGACAAGTGAGTATGAATCTTTAGAAAATGTCCTAAATATAGTGCTTTCGACTCACTTTAGCTCTTTCGCTTACAAATTGCCTGAAACCAAATATGAGTCAAAGTGAGTATCTTAAGCATTTTGATAGCAATATCACTAAGTGTTATGAAATAAATTCGTAATCAATTAAGCACGTATCAATCTCTAAACATTTAGATAGAAAATTTGGATTAGAGACCTAGAGTGGTTTTCAATTGTTTAGCTATAAACCTATAGTAATTTCTAGGTATCTATTGAAAATTATAGTGTTCGACTATTATACAAGTTTGTTCATAATGTTCATAGTGGGTTTGGTTTGGTTTTGAATTAAGAAAATAAAACTAAACTAATAGAAACAAATTAAATAAAAATTTAAAATGATGAAAGTGGTGAATTCGTTAGGAATCTGGTTATTTGGTTCTATCTAGGTCTACGCTCTAATTAAACATATTTCACTGATTTGTTGTTCTTTTACCTCTCCTAGCAACTATTAATCGTGGGTTAACGATAAGCTCTACTAACCCTAGTTTTACCTTTGCTTGTGTTTAATCAAGATACGATCGTTAATTAAACCTAGCTATTGAATAACCTAAGATACAATCTCTAGATTCAATTGGGCATCTACATTACAAATGCTAAAAATCGATTAATCAAGGAAACAACCACATACGATTGGGTCATTTAACTTAGGTTATGTTATCCCTAATGATTACAAACCATTAGTCTCTACAAATGAATTTCAATATAATAATTATGGATTATGCTGAAATTCTAAGAATGGGTTTATAATGAAATGATCCAATGAAAGCATTCAAATCATCTTTTCACAACACCTAATCAATAGATATAGTATAACACAATTGATTCCTAAAGAGAGAAAGAAAAAACAAATATAAGGAAGGAATGTTTAATTGGGTCATCGGCGTTGGTGTCACCTTCGAACCAGTGTCGAGAATTTTTTTTTTGCCCTCTTCATTCTCTCCTAAAGCTCCACTCTCTCCTAGTCGAAAACACTCAAAAAATTTCATACTGTCGACCATCACTGTTGGACCCTGCTTCTGGAGCCCAACATCGGAATCATGAGAACGTGAGCTTGGGGGAAAGCTTAGGGGTTGAAGCTAAAACCCTTCGGAAGCAAGGCGGGTTCCCAGCGACGAACATATGGGAGAACTCCCACATATTCCCTTCTGGTTAATTATGTCGCGGTGAATGATTGTACTACGTCACAGCGAACCTAGGAAATTATCTTCACTGTGGCGACCTTTTTGCTTCGCCGCGGCAAAGTCGCCGCATGAAGATAAAACACCTTTGGGTCGAATACACTGCAGTGAACTCTTGACTTCGCCGTGACAAAACCCACTAAAATAGAACCCAAAGCCCTTTATAACCAACCTTATTTAATGCAAACTTAAATTCTTTCAATCACCCTCATTTATTCAATCCCAAGGACAAAAAATACACATAAACATAAACAACTTTTCTAAACTTTAATCTCATTTCCAAATCAAAATACCTTGCAAGAACAAAAAACCATGAGCAAAACGAAATATTTTACATTAATATCAAAAGATAAGAGCTTTATAAAGCTTTAATGGGCATTTTGAGCCACAATACATCATAATCCAAAAATACCAAGTTTACATAAACTAGAAATGCTCAAAATGTGACTAAAGCCTTGTTTTACAAAACTAGATTAAATTACAAAAACATTGCAAAAGTGGAGTGATGCCTCAACTCATGGTTACTCGATCTCATACTCTTCGCCTGAAGATGGGATGGAAAACATAAGTTGTTGGGACCTCGCCCTTGAAACTCACGTAACCGACGTCTTACGTGACATCTGGACGCGTATCCCACAAGGGTGGCATGCCCACACCAGTCAAACATCACAAACGATCTCATTTCTCCTATTTCTGAACAGATTTTGGGAAATTTTAAACTAGAATTTCAGACTGAATTTTTCTGAGCATTTGTTCCCCATTGTCTTAAATCTCTAGTGACACCAAAATCATACAATTTGGTGCAAAAATTGAAAAGTTATAGCCCGCACATTTTTGGACTTTTAATAAACTGAAATAGCACACTATACTCAAATTTCATCCAGAAATTAAAAGTCTTAGAGTCCGAATCAAAATTCAATCTCTTCATAGGATTTGTAGCTATATGTCTCTAGTTTATTTATAAACAAGAATAATCTCATTTGAGACTCTACAGATCAAGCTATCATCAAAATACTGAAGCATGTTTAGTGAAATGTCGAGTTCATGCTCTTCCAATTGATACCCTCACTTTGATTAAATTAATCTTTTTTGAATCATGGCCAAAAGTTACGAACTTTTATGGATAGATAGATAAATGTGTTACGAATCTAATGCTTTAAAAATCGGGTCATTTGGTGGTCGGACAACAAAGTCATGGTCAAAAGAGTGAAAGATGTTCAGGCAGGGGGAAAGGACCTGCGGGTCGTGATCATGCATAAGCACGATCGCGACTTGGAGCGTGGCCGCGAAGTCGCAATCGCAACGATTCGCAATCGCGACTTTCTTCTCCTAATTTTCTTCTTCTGATCTATTTTAGTAAAAAGGGCACAACTTTCACTACAAATATCGGATTAAGGTCATTCAAAGACCATTTTGAAAAGGACTTCTAGACCTGCAACTTTTATGAAAACCGTAAAAACAATTTTTACCTCTATAAGGGTCAAAATTTCAAAACAATATAGCTGTCTCAAATGTCCATTCTATGCAACATCACAAACTTCTAATAATTATATCTCTCAAGTCTAATGTCCAAAAATTTCATATTATATATCATTGGAAAGCTGGTAAAATGATCTAAAACTTCCAAGAAGATAACTTTGTCCAATTCAGCCTAGATTAATATAGTATTTCCCTCGAAGCTAGAACACAAATTCTCACCCTTATGGAAAACTTGAAAATGCAATAAACAAATTTAACATATCATCGGCAAAACACAAACATACTTCATTAACATCAAAATATAAGAGTTTTTACAAAGCTTTAGTGGGCATTTTCAGCCACACTACATCAATATCTCAAAATTCCAAGATACAAAAAGATACATGAACAGTAATTTGCTTAAAATGCAACTAAAGCTTTGTAGTTACAAATCTAGCTTAAAACACAAAAGATGCAAATTTTGGAGTGATGCCTTGATTCTCTTTCACTTGATCTCTTACTCGTCACCTAGAGATGGGAAGGAATGAATGGTGAGCTTAAAGCTCGTGGGCAACAGTTTATAAAGGAAAAATAAGCAAAACCTCTAAAATGTTCATTTATCAATACAAAGTTCTGATTAAATTCATCAAGGTATCATTCTCAAATTCATAACTGAAATTCACAAATTTCAAATCATGAATGCATCAAATTTGTCAACATCACATAAGCACATCAAAATGGTTTGGGTAAATCCATAAACATGACGAACTACACATTTTCACATAATGGTCCTGTGTAGTCATAAACTTGGCGTACTAATGCAATCCCACATAATGGTTTTGCATAGATGTAAATTTGAGGGAGTCCATGAAGGAGCTCCGTATCACTAGAGGGCAGGCGAGAGAAGCCTTTAACTTAGTCAGCGTGCACCTGACATTCTTGAATGGATTACACCAAACCCATATAACATGTAATTCATGAATGGAAAACCGTTTGCCCAAATGGCACATTCTTGGAAACTTGTTTTTCATGAACATGAGACATTTCGAAAACTATTTCGAAACATGATTTCATAAACATGTATCTTTTCAAAAGAATCATTTTCAAAGTCTTTTCACAAATCATCAACCCAATTCA